>ML815111.1:95696-105704 GCA_009831015.1 Picea engelmannii
GACTTGTTGTAAAGGGGTTTGCACAAAAGAAAGGTATAGATTTTGATGAAATATTTTCTCCTCTTGTTAAAATGACTTCAATTAGAACCATTTTAAGTCTTATGGCAGTAGAAGATTTGTCTCTTGAACAGTTATATGTAAAAGAAACTTTTCTCCATGGGGATTTGGAGGAAGAGATTTATATGCAGCAGCCATAGGGGTATGAGGTCAAAGAGAAGGAGAATTTGGTATGCAGGTTGAAGAAGAGCTTATATGGCCTAAAGAAAGCTCCAAGGCAGTGGTATCTGAAGTTTGACAGGTTTATGATAGAACATGGTTACAGTAGATGTCATTCTGATCATTGTGTTTATTTTAAAAAGCTAGAAAATAGAAGCTTTATTATTTTACTATTTTATGTAGATGACATGCTTGTTGCAGGGTCTAATATGAAGGATATACATGTGCTCAAGAAGAAATTAGCCAATTCATTTACGATGAAGGATTTGGGTGTTGCAAAGAAAATCCTTGGTATGAGTATAACAAGAGATAGAAAAAATCGTAAACTGACATTGTCTCGGGATGAGTACATAGAGAAGGTGTTGGAGAGGTTTAGAATGCAGAATACAAAACTAGTTAGTACACCTTTTGCCAACCATTTCAAATTAACTAAGAAAATGTGTCCCAAGACACACGAGGAGATAGAATACATGTCTAGGGTCCCATATTCATCAACAGTTGGCAACTTGATGTATGCAATGGTTTGCACAAGACCAGATATTGCACATGCAGTGGGAGTTGTTAGAAGATATATGAACAATCCAGGTAAAGAACATTGGGAGCCAGTAAAGTGGATTCTTAGATACTTGAGAGGTACTGCTAATAATGCATTATGCTTTGGAGGTTTAAAAACTGTTCTACAAGGATATGTTGATTCAGATATGGCAGGTGATAAAGATAACAGGAGGAGTACCATAGGGTATATGTTTACTATAGGTGGAACAACAGTAAGTTGGATTTAAAAACTATAAAAGGTTGTTGCATTTTCAACAATAGAGGCAGAGTATGTGCTGCTACAGAGGCTAGTAAAGAGATGATTTGGTTACAGATGTTTATGGAGTAATTGAGAAAGAAACAAGAGAATAACAGGTTGTACTGTGACAATGAGAGTACCATTCATCTTGCAAAGAACTCAACCTTCCATTCGAATACTAAGCATATACAGTTGAGGTACCACTTCATACGATCCACCTTGGAAGATGGGCATTTGAAGTTGGAAAAGATACACACTAGCCAAAATCCTACAGACATGTTAACAAAGGGAGTAACCAGGGAGAAATTGAGTTTTTGCTCAGTTTAGTTGGTTTTCAAGAATGAATATGAAGATGAGAAATTTTACAGGTCCAAGAAGGTTCAGAGTCCAGGATATACAATAGCGATGGAGTTGTTGAGATCAGTCTCCAAGTGGGAGATTGTTGGTTGTGGAGCCTGATTATCTTCTTGATTCAGAGGTCTTTTACTTTTAGTTGTGCTTATACCCCATGAAGTATTTACACCCCAGAGGTATGTACACTCTTCCACGCAGGGGAGTGCAGAGGAAGGGTACCCCCTCTGCGGGGTCCGGGGGGGCTATCCCCCGAAGAAAAAATTGCCTTGTAAATGTATATTGTAATTTCATTGTAAATCTGGACCGTTCATTATAAGGTCGCAGATTTAATGATAGAGATTATGTTAGGGTTTTTTTTCCCTAGAAGGCAACCCTCTTTTATGAGGGAAATGTATTGCGGCTATGGTTGATGGTGAATATTGTATTCTGAGATAGAGACTGTGAGAGAAAGAAGAGGAAGTTACAACGGATTTGCTGTAGGTTGTATCCCTTCATTTGATGGATAATAATAAATGAAGGGCCTGACAATTTCTCTGTTGGACTTAGCCCACATTGGGTGAACCACGTAAATCTATGTCTCTATTGTATTGTGTATCTTCTGTGTTTTGTTTCCGCATTTGTTTTATTTTATTGCTCCACGGTCCTGTTTTTCTAACAGTTCAAGTGCTAAAAGTAGGTTGAAAAATGATTTGAGGATCTTAGATATCCCTCAAGAGAGTAAACAAATCTTGCAGATGGTTTTTCATTCATTGAAAAAATTTGTGGGCGCATATCAAAAGATGGGGCCAACCACTGACAGTTTTATCGATTTGAAGAGATGACGAAAGTCAGAGGTGATGGGCCCTAATAAATGGAACACATTAAAAAATAAAGTTTCAAAAGAAAACACAATTTCGATGTTCAATTTCAAAGATGGGGAAAAGCGAAAGATGTTGAAGGTGAAATATTTTAAGCACCCAGACATAGCAGTACATCTGTATAACATATTTTTGGCAGCATATGACAAATTGTTGTGGAACGATGAGGTTCCACATTATTTTTCTAGACACTTTTATGCAGAGGTTTTCATGGACATGCACCTTGATTATACTAGTCTACCATCCAATTATTATGGGTCTAGTAAATTACAGACATATGATCGAAAATGGGTATATTGAAATGAGACATTGCAGAGGCCTCCACAACCTTTAGTATCATGCCCAACTAGAGAATTTGATTCATATTAAGAGTTTAGAGCTTCATCAAAGGTTGGAAAAGATTCTAGGAATGCAATCGGGGAAAATTTGGAATCATTTTTTTATGGTGTTGATGTTGGTTTGAACCGTTAGCAAGCATAAGCCAATTCTCAGGCCATTTTTGTTTATAAAACAAATGTGGAGTCAGATACCATGTCAGTAGAATATCTTAAGGAGTATGCAAAAAAAAATTGTGATGGTTGGAAGGAGGTCATTCAAAATGATGAGCCGAACAATAGATTGATATGTGTTCTAGTTAGTAAATTTTTGACGCATTTTATGATAGTTTACTTCTAATTCTAGATCTAGATACATATCGGTGTATCTATAGAAATAATTGAGTTATTATTGTCATTAATTGCAGTTTGGAGATATGTTAAATAAATCTCCAGTAAATAGGGGACTTGATTCCACAAGTTTAAATTTGGATGGATTGAATCAGGTGTGTGTTTTCTAATATCCACAGATGAACACTTTAGTTGTCCAATCTGCAATCTTTTGAATATGATCAACACCATTTATAATTTTGTATAAATGCAAATACATTGAATCCTAGATTTAGTTCTTAGTTGTGTTGTTCATAGATCCCCACTCCATCTCCTACTACTTGAGAATGATTGTCTCAATTCTCATTCGGAGAGTTTGAAGAGGGTGGGAATTCACATTCCTCATTGCATGTTGAAAACAAATTTAGTTGTATATTAAAATTCCAAATTGTCATTTAAATTATTAATTTAAAAGAAGAATATCTTAAACAACATTTACTATATTGAATCATAGGTTGGCACATCACAGACATTACACGTTTCAAAATTTAAAACTACAATTTAATGTGTTAAAATCATTTAAATTTAATTTTCAAATTTTAAAATTTGAAATGTGTTATACAGGGTAATGTGGAGAAGAGAGTATCTAAGAGTGTGCTTGAACACAATGTAGAGAAGAGAGTGTGGGAGATTGAGATTGAGGAGAAAGCGGGGGAAGCATCCATACCTGGGAATGATGCGTCTATTCATGATGATTCATAAATGTATGTTTATTGCACATTAGTGATTTTTAATTTGCTTCTATGTTGGAGTTTTATATAAAAGTGGTTAAGCTTATTTTTGTTGAATAAACTTATATTTTTTACTTTTATTAAATTTTTGTTTTCTCAAATTTTTAGTTTAGTCTTTCCTATTAAATGCTTTGATCATTTTTTTTGAAATATATAGAACCCCTATATAAGATTATCATTGTCTTAAATGATACATTAAAACTTATTTAAGTTTAGATCAGGATGAAGACCTAATTTTGAACTTGAACATTTGATTATTTGAGAATAGACTCTATCCTACATCAGAAAAGGGGAAGTTTCTAAATTTTCTTCGATTGCATTCTTGCTTTCATGTCCAAGAATGGCGTAGTATGAACATTTGTGTTTTCTACATACAACAAAGTGAATTATGTCTTTCCAGGGTATTGTCAAACTCTCAACTAAATTGGTTACTAACCACAAAAACCAACGTTCAAGTAGATTTACAAATAAGCTATGTATATGTATATCTTAGGTAGCTCACATATATGTATATTTGAGCTAGCTCACGCATATTGTATATATGAGCTAGCTCACACATATTGTATATATGAGCTCTATCTCACACATAAATTTGTCTATTTGAGCTCTATCTCACACATATTGTATATGTGAGATAGCTCACATATAATTTCAAAGAGCATTTGATTATATGTAATATGAATACATTTGAAAGATGAAAGATTTAAATGGTTTTTGAAGAATGCCTTAATATATGTGCAGATTTGTGTTTTCTTCATGTACATGAAAGATTATACGAGAACATCTATTCCACCACAGAAAGAGGAGATGAGTATTTTCTAGAAGAATGGTTTTTAAAATTGAGATTTGTGAAATTTCGTACATATAAGTAATTTCTTGGAAGAATGGCTTAATATGGAGATTTATAAGTCCTTTAATTTGAAAGGGCGTTATGGAATCTGATTGTATGACCATTGCAGAAGACGAGATATGTATTTTACTACCGAGGAGATTAGTATTTTACTACTAAGTAAATAAGATCAAATAAGATCACCTGGGATGATAATTTCACCTAAAAGATTTGAGACTTTATCCACAAGGAGATAAGTATTTCATTGGAAGAATGACTTAATATAGAGATTTGTGAACTTTCTGCATACACAGTTCTATATTTATTTTCAGATTATTATCTAACTCTGAACACAAAAATTTCTTACCAAGAACACAATTTTTCTCTTTAATTTTTTTAAAGATTTTAGATAAGATTTTACAAATTGTTTAAATCATGTATGCTTAATGTGGAGAGTAACTATTTTGGAAGTTTCGAAACTTTGTGATGGAAGTTTGGTTTAAAAAAAGTGTCAAAAAAGTGTAATAAAAAGAGAGGGAAAATCTTAAATCTATTTAACTCTGGTTGGGTATGTTATTATTTCTTATTGTTTATTTAATATTTAGTTAAAGTATATATGCTAATATGTGTTATTTATTATTATTATTATTGTTTTTTATTGTTACAGATGTCTAAATTATACTTGGTGGAAAATATGTTTACATTATATTTGGTGGGAAGGAGTATGTTGGAGGATGAGACTTAACTCTTTTGGTATGTATGCCAATTTTTCTTTAATTACAACTTGTTTTATTTATCTAAAATGGTACATGTGTAGATTTTATTTTAAATTTATACATATATTTTATTGTAAATTTTTATTTTTTGAATTATGTTTTCTTTTGCAGGTTTGAATTGCAGGTATGAAGTGATTTATCTTAAAGCGATGGCTTAGAGTCCAGAATTTTGGAGTTAAATCTCTTAGTTTTTGTTATCATCCTAAAATGGATGTGGAACCTATGTATTTGGCAATGTAACTATCCAAACTTTGATATATATATATATATATATATATATATATATATATATATATATATATATATATATATATATATAATATTTGGAATTCAAAATATCAATTTATTTTCTCATATTTGATTTCTCAAAAGGTTAATTTATGTTTTACGATGTTGTGTTGAAATTAAAAATGTTTTATTTCATTTTATTTATAAACATTATTGTATAAACATCATTCTACTACGTGAAGTAGAGTTGATTCTGTGTGGAGCTGATTGTGTAGTGATAGGAGATCTGGGTAGTTATCAAATTGTAGTTTCTAACTTATAATTTTATTTATTTATTTGGAAATATGGTTGAAAATAGTCAAAACAAGTCATCAAATTTTAGTTTCTTATGAAATTTCACAATGAAATATTCAAGAAAATGTGAAATAAAAATTATAGTTTCTCACTTAGAATTTAAATTTTGTTTGATTTGAAAATATGGTTGAAAATAGTTAAAAAAAGTCATCAAATTTTATAGTTTCTTATGAAAGTTCATAATGAAATATTCAAGAAAATGTGAAATAAAAATTGTAGTTTCTCACTTATAATTTAAATTTTGTTTGATTTGGAAATATGGTTGAAAATGGTCAAAATTAGTCATCAAATTTTATAGTTTCTTATGAAATTTCACAATGAAATATTCAAGAAAATGTAAAATAAAAATTCTAGTTTCTCACTTATAATTTAAATTTTGTTTGATTTGGAAACATGGTTGAAAATAGTCAACACAAGTCATCAAAATTTATAGTTTCTTATGAAATTTTACAATAAAATGACAGTCCAACAATGAAAATAGTCAAAACAAGTCATCAAATTTTATAGTTCATCAAATTTTATAGTTTCTCACTTATAATTTAAATTTTGTTTGATTTGGAAATATGGTTGAAATAGTCAAAACAAGTCATCAAATTTTATAGTTAATCAAATTTTATAGTTTCTTATGAAATTTCACAATGAAATATTCAAGAAAATGTGAAATAAAAATTATAGTTTCTCACATATAATTTAAATTTTGTTTGATTTGGAAATATGGTTGAAATTAGTAAAAAAAGAATCATCAAAATTTATAGATTCTTATGAAATTTTACAATGAAATGACATTCTAACAATGAAAATAGTCAAAACAAGTCATCAAATTTAATATAAGTAAACAATTTTCATTAAAATTTATATTGATATAAATTGTTTTTGTAAGGGTAGAAAATGGTTGATGGAAATTATCAATCCTCTCCACATTGGAAATATTCACTAATTCCATTAATATGACCTCTACCATTAATTCAATTAAAATTATGAAAATCTAAATGCAACAAACCAAGCTTTAGTAGATGACCTATTATTTTTTATTTTTTGTTATCAGACCACAAAATCAAATTCGTTTTCAACTTAAGTTTTTTTCAATCAAACTCAATGAAAACTATGTTTAATGTGTAGAATATAAGTAACTTGTTACCTGTTCATCATACACATTTTTATTTCAATTTGCTAAATCTAAATGCAAAAATGTAACAATTTAATATAATATCAACATTTTTGGAATCAAAATTTACAATTTCATAATTAAAATTGATAGTTTTTAAGATGACTTTAAATTTTTTAATTAGGATGATAATCGTACATGTATTACCTTGAATTTTTTAATTAGGATGCTAATCATACACTTTAAGATGTCTTTAAAGTTTTTCTAAGCCATCAATAGTCCCTTATAATGACATGGAAATGGGTCCTAGTTTTGATATGAAGTTATCCTCTTCATATGAAAAAACATTGAACAATCAAATTGCAAATACTGAATGCATTTATCCTATATGTAGTAAATTGGTTACATTCATTAAAGAATTTGTGTATACGATTTGGATAATTTTTAGGATTAAAGTATAATCATCCAAATTATAGGTCAATTTAGGTTCCCTAGATACAATCTATAGGTTCTTCCCTGAAATTGTAAATAAGGTTTGGTAAACTTTATAATTCATCAAAAATACAACTTTTCTTAATTGAATGGACCATGAAAGTAAACTAAACTAGAAATGATTCTAGAATCCTAGATATTCATAAATACGTGTACTTTTAATGAAAAATATAAATTCTGGAATGTACATGTCACCTGTTTAAAGAAATCGTAATGGTATTCCATCTTCAATTATTCGTTCATGACCGGCTTTGGAAATTTTCCATTTTCTAACTTTCTTTTTTTTGATTGAACTTCTATTAACTTTATGCACGTTGCACATACCAAATGACTATATTGATAACTTGTGACATCTGACTGGTAGTCTTGAAAGTGAACATGAGTATCGGTTTGATGGGTTTCTTGAAAAAATATCCTTTCAATACAATGGATCCTCTTTCATATATAAAACCGTTATCATCAAAATATTCTAATAACCTCATCTTTTGTTCTGTACATTGCATCAAATAATATTTCATGTTTTCAATGTTGTCTATAGGTGCAACCACGAAAAAGACATTTCCTACAAATAATTTGATATATTGGAAAAAAATAGTTCGTGTTAAATTATCACATAAGTACATCTACAAGTCATTTGAAAAAAATTAACATAAAAATTAACTTCTCTAACAAGATAAGAAACTCTATCGCCATCAAATGACACTATATTTTCATTTGATTCTATTTCCTCTGAGATTGCAAGTGGCATTTTCCCTTTTATATTAAGTTCAGTATGCTTCCAAGCTTTAACATATTCTGCATTTTCGTTTTCGCAAATCTCTATGGATTTTGTGTCCTTTATGCAAACTGAACAAAAACAAGACTCATTTATTCTATCAAATGCAAACACATTTTGATAGCATTTTGTTTTAACTAAATGTATTTTTCGTGTCCCATGTATTGTACTGGCGTCATATGGAATTGATCTATTTACATCTTAGATTCAAACATACCAAAAAAACCTGCACAAGACAAGAACTTGTTAACTTGAAATCTCTCAACAAAATGATTGAAGATTGAATATAAATTTGAACACATGAATAAAAATATCATGTGTACATGTGTAACATGTATATATAGACACACCTGTGCACATCCCTCGATGGATTATTTTCATGGCTTGGCACCATTTTGCACCATTCAACAACTTGATCAATGGATTCAAATCGATAGGCATTAGGGTTCATTTGATACCTTCGAAGTGCTCTTTTTACACATTCCCCTACACTTTCATGCTCTCCTTTTCCATGACCAGTCTCAAAAAAATTCCAACAATGTGTAATGTTTGACTTTTTCTGAAGATGACGCAACCAATAGAATGATCGCGAAGATTTGAAATGACCCACACACCCATATGACCATATCCAATGTCAATTGAATCCAATTGCATGTTCTTTCAATGAATTATAAAATTTATCAAAACAATGTTGTACATAATGTGTGTCGTGTGCTCGATCATCACTTATTTAAAAGTGATATTATTTAATAACATGTCGATTGTCGTTGGTGATTTCTATGTTATCAAGACTCTGTTGAGCATGTCTATATGGAACGTGGACAAATATAGTGACTTGATCATAATGATAATATTCACTCTGTATTCTTTTTGTGCAGCAAATGTGTAATTCTCTACAAAATCAACTACAGACAAAATTGTCCCTGGTGGAAACATTTCACGGGATTGTTTGAATTGTAGGTCTTGCCATTGAGCTCTATGTGAATGCTTGGTGTATTTATAAATTTCTTCCTCAAACTTCTTCGAAAAATCTATCACACATATTTTATCTACTTTCAAATGAATCCTTTTGGAAATAACATTTGAAGAATGTGGAGCCGTGCTGTTGATATATTCATATCTCTTCCAATTGAATGTTATATTAGAAAATGATTGATCATTCATATAAATAGGATAATTTTAGTGAAACAAAATTAGATTTCCATAATGATCACATTTCTTTCCACTAACACATTTTTTCTGTAAAATAATTCATCACCTTCTCTTTCACATAGAATTTCAGATATAAAAGCACAAAATATGGAAGGAGGAGGTGAACTTAGCCATAAAGTTTTACCAAAATCAAGAAAAGTGTCGTAATACAATTCAAATTCCACATGATAACGAAAACAAAAAGTGTCATGCACAGTGATGGGTCTAACAAACCATGGTTTTTTTTGCACAAATGTATTGATGGAAATTTTAACTTCTTTGAACTTATTGAACAATTCTATTTGTGTCATTGGAAATATATGTTTTGGATGTTCTTCACATTGTTTTCGTGTTGTTCTTCGTCGGAACACATACCTTGTATGTGGTGAAACATGATATTCTATCAACCAACAATTACAGGCCAATTCTTTAACATTTTCTACAAGTTTATCTTTGTAGGGTTGTCTAGAAATCACTGTCCAACAAGCCAGTTTATCATTTGCAATCGAAATTTTCTATGTTTGTACAATGTTTTTCTTAAATTTCCCATCATTTTTGTCATGTGTCATGTCAAACGATCTTTTATATTTCTAGATGAAACAA
>ML815111.1:110927-122652 GCA_009831015.1 Picea engelmannii
TCATTGGGTTAGGGTTTTGTATGTCGTTGGCTCCTATATGTATATTGTATTGTAAACAATGTAACACAATGAATGAATATAATATATGTTGGTTTTCCTGGTTTGGGTTTCCAGGGGAAAAATCTCTATGCAATGTTTGTATTTTCCATTGTATCTTTTCTGTTCTTTTCTGAATATCTATTTACAGTAGACATTGTACAAGGTTAGAATTTACATCACCTTTGTATATTTTGTCAACTTTTGAATACCCAATAATTATGTAACTTCTTTTAACTTTCTTGACTTTATTAGACATAGTAAAAGTTGAGCTTGTATTGTTACTGATTCATCTTTGAAAAAAGTATTATACATATTCTTAGTTTGATATATTATATAATGTTTAGCTTCTTTCTTCCCAAATCTGTCAGTATCAACATTTGTTAATATTTCATCATCAATGTTGATAGATTCTCTTGCATATTTCAATTTAAATTTTATATTAAAAAACAAAACCTGAACATAAATCCACTAAACTATATACAAGTGTTCATCTTGTATTATCTAAATTTATGTACATACCTATAGGTGATTGATCTTCTGCTTCAATTTCGGTTTCAACGTCTTCTGCTTCAATTTTGGTTTCAACGTCTTCATCGACGTTGTGAGACAAATCTATTTTTTTTTTTTGAAAAACATCAAATCGTAATTAAAATCAATTATATTACACAATATTTTAAATTTGAATTCTATACTTTTAATATAGACAATATGTGCATGCATACTTGGTTGGACTTCTTCTTGTTGAAAATGTGTATTTACATTATCATCATTTCTTTCTTAAATATTTGCACGTTCTCGTTTATTTCTCCAATAATGCTCTTTCCTTTTATCGTTATGGTGAGTTTCATCTCGAGTGTGATCAAATTTTCTCTTGCGCAAACTTCTGTTTCCCATGAGTATAGTTATCTGTAAAAGTTATGTTCAACAAATGCTTCACCTTGAAAAAATGCTCAACATTTATCTTTCAATATATAAATTGTTATTCCAATAAAAACTTGAACAAACATCAATTACCTTATTCAACAAAAACGAAAAAGATGATTCAAAACTTTGTTTAGGTGCTCTAGAAAACCATCAAACAAGTGATGAATTGTGTTAAATGTGTTTGGCCAAAAGCGTATTTATATGCTTTGGTGCGAAATGAAACGATACAACGTGTCTTTTCATTTTTTCCAGTCGACGGAATTCGCTCAACCATCATTCGGTCGAAAAAATGCTTTTTCGGCCAAAAAGCTTGGAAACCGTTTAATTTTGATGGATTCCGTTAGAATTTAGTTTTTTGGTCGAAAGATTCTTTCGGCCAAAAACTATCCTCTTTGCTTTACTTATTTATTTATTGTTATTTCAATTTGTCTTTAGTAAAATAATTAGTGATTGCTATTGAGTAATGACAAAATCAGAGGATAGAGAGTTACTTGTATATCTCTGTGCATTAAATAAAACTAAACTGTTCGTCTTATGATTTTCTATTTCCCATCTAATTATTTAATTTTTAGGAGAAAATTTCACTCCAAATAGACTTCATTACAAAGTATTTTCCTAAGTTGTACTTCTTGGAAAAGGTAAATTAGTCATAAAATTTATCCTTTGATTCTTTTAGGAATTTTCCCATTTCGAATAATCTGAATTAATCTTTCTCTATACTAAAATATATTTCAAAGACAACTCATAAACATGTGTACCCATTTATTTTTATATCAGATAAAAAATAAAAAATCAAAACATAAAAGAAGTATGAAAGGAAATAAATAAAACTAAAAATTTCAAATTAAATGAATTCAAACAAAAATATAATAAAAAAATATTTACAACTATATACATGAATTGAATTTTCTTTAAGAAAAATATCTTTTTAGAACTAACCCATTTGCAGGAAGAGATTCCTCTATACCTTCAAGGGTTTGTAGAATAAAGGTAGATGTGCCAATTTTTTTAGCAACCTGAAAAGGACCTAGCCACAACTTTTGAAATTCCGTGTGTTTACCTTTTTCTTCATGGTCTTTATCCCATTTCAGGACTAATTCACCAACTTCAAAATTTTTGTCACCTATAAATCTATTGTCAAACTAGTTTTTAATGATCATTTGATGCTTGGAAAAAGTACTTTGAGATTTATCCATTGCTTCCTTTAATTTTAAAATCTGATTTGTAAGATGTTGTATACTAGAACAAGGTTGTTCATCAATAGATTATACTAAAGATAGGGATGATATGGCAATGTTTGGTGGGATAATAGCCTCTTTCCCGTAAACTAAAAAGTAAGGAGAAGTACATAATGATTCTTTATAAGTAATTCAATATGCCCATAATGCGAAAATTAATGCCTTATTCCAATTTTTGTGATTATCACTGATAGTTTTCTTGATAATTTTCAAGATATTTTTGTTTGTGGATTATGCTAAATCATTACCCTAAGAATAATATTAGCAGGATTTTTTAATTTAATTCCTTTATGAAGTGCATATTCTGTAAGTGATAAAGCAAAAAAAAAAAACTTGCATTATCAAAAACTAATGTGCTCGAGAGACCAAATCTTGTAATAATAAACTGATCTAAGAAAGAGATTACCTGATCAGTTGTAACTGATTTCAAGGGAATGGCTTCCACCCATTTTGTAAAATAATCGATGGTAGTAAGAATATAATTATGATGCTTGGAAGAATTAGGGATAATTTCACCGATGATATCGTGTCCCCATTTCTCAAATGGTTGTTCAATGATCAAGGGCTGCAAAGGTAATGCTGGTTTCTTATCTCGATCGACTGAAGTTTGACATATTTTACATTTTCGAACATATGCGTGAGAGTCTTTGAACATGGTTAGACATTAATATCCTGCACGTAAGATCTTGTGAGTAATTGTATCACCAATGAAATGACTACCTACAGGTCCATCATGTAAGTCAAATAAAACTTTATCAACTTCTTTCTTTTCTAAACATCTAAGTAACATTGAATCATAATTCTTTTTGAAAAAAATATCATTAATGAGATGATATTGTGTAGTTTTCATTCTTAAATCACATTTCTTCTTAAAATCCAAATGAAAAGGTGGAGTCCCATGAGTTAGATAATAAATTAAATATGAATACTGTGAATCATGGATATCATGAATAACACATACCTGTTGTAAATTCTCAGTGTCCTTTACATAATCCGCGTGTTCAGATGTAGCATCAATGGTTTTAGTTAATAACTTACATAAACCTTGACTTCATATGATTTTTGCAGGTTATATTTCTAAATCATATTCTTGTAATGCAGTTACCCAATTTGCTCTCTTTTTTCCAAAATATTTCTAAATAAGCACGCTTCTAACTATGGGGTGTGGAACTATTACTTTGTTGTGAGACTTGATGAGGAAAGGTCTGAAATGTTTAATGTATTTGAAAACTTCATAAGCTTTTTTTTCAACATCAATATAATTCAATTCTTCTCCTTACAATGCTAAACTTTCAAAATCAATTGATACCTCTATATTCTGATCATTTTTTTTCGACAATATAGTTGCATAAGATCATTCAAAATAAAACACATAAAAAATAAATTCTTTATTATAATTAGGAGAGAGTAAAGAGGGAGCTTGTATGATTGCTTGTTTTATGGAATTGAAATATTCTTTTTTGATTGTATTCCACTTGAAAATTGTGTCTTTTCTGATCATATTTTGCAAAGGTAAGACTATTTGTGTGAAATCAAGGATAAAATGCTTCACAAAATTAATTTGTCCAAGAAAAGATTGCATAGATTTTTTATTATGAGGCAAAGGGTTTTCATATATGTTTTTAACTCTAAAAGGATCAATTGAAATCCCTTCTTTAGAAATTATAAATCCCAAAATTTTACCTTCTTAAAGAGAAAAAAATGAATTTTTAGGATTTAAAAAAATTCCATACTTATGACTTCGTTCGAATTTTTTTTTAAGATGAGAAATATGATATGAACGATTCTTGGAGTAAATCGTTATATCATCTAGATAAACAACAACATATTTATTGATTAAACCTTGTAAAAAAATATCCATAGCTTGCTGAAAAGTCGTGCCTTCGTTGTTTAAAGCAAAAGGCATTTTTTGATAAGCGTAAGTACCCCATTTAGTTCTAAATGTAGTCTCGAGTCTATCTTTTGGGTGTACTAAGACTTGATTATATTCGGAAAATCGGTCTAAAAATGATATTATTTCAGAACCTGAGATTGCTTGAAGGATCTATTCTATAGGAGGTAATGGAAAGTTATCTTTTTCAAAATCTCTATTTAAGTTTCTGAAATCAATATAGATTCAGGTGTCTCCATTTTTACCTTATGAGAAAAATTTTAGATACCCATTTTGAATGTCTCACTGAAAAGATAATTTTTTCTTTCAACAATTTATTCAGTTCATTTTTAATTTGGGTTCTAAATATTTGGACGAATTTTCCTTAACTTTTGTTGTACTGGTTTTTCTTTCGAAATCATAGGTATGGTATGTTGAATTATAGATGTATCAAAAGTTTTTAGGCCATCATATGACAATGCAAAAACGTCCTTATATTGCTTAAGAAGTTTTATGAAAGTTGTCCTTTCAAGAGGAGAACATCGTAATCCGAGATGGACATTTTGAGGATTTTGTTATGTACCCAGATTAATGAGTTCAACATTCATAGTAGGACTATTTGTTTTACAATTTTTGGGTTTCTTAAATCTATATTTAGATCATAAAAAACTTCTGATTCACAACAAATTTAGGAATGATATTTTCAGATTTTATTTTATCATCAGAAGAAGATTTGTTTAACTCATGATCATGTGATTCTTCATAAATGATATCATTTCGTATGTTCCCTTTGAAGAGAGGAAATTGATTATATCAACATCATCATTAAAGACATGTCAATTGATTAGGTTATCGGGAACATAAGGTCTAAAAATTAGTTCAACAAAGAATCTATTAGGAGTGAAATATTTAGGAGGAAAAAGTTTAGAAGCTACATTTTCCAATAGATCTGCATTAGCATTTTACATTCTATATAGAAGTAATATTAAATGTAGAAAATTTGGAAATGATATCTTGAACTAGTTGTTGATAATGTCTCAAATGATTAGAAACACAATGAATTTTATTTTTTACTTGTTTAATGAAGATTTACGAATCAACGAAGACCAATATGTCTTGCACATTCATGCTGATAGATTTTTTAAGACCCTAAACTAACACTTCATATTCAACAATGTTGTGAGTGCACTAGAATTCTAGTCTGTAGGTTAACATAGTTTTTTTGTCATCGGGACTAATTAAAATACAACCTGCACCAGATCCATCATTATATTTCGATCCATCAAAATATAATTTCCAAAATGGATAACTTTCATAACTAATTATAGAATTATCTACAAAATTAATACAATGGAAAAAATCTATTTGAGATTTTTTTTCAATCTCTGAGCTTTTAACTGTGGGTTGAAAAGGATAAATTTGAGCATTAAAATTGTTGGATTACTGAGGGGGGGGGGTGTGAATCATTAATAGAGAAATTTAATCCATTTTAACCATAAAATTCAAGTGTTATATCAATATTGTAGCATTATCATCCAATAGTTGCAGAGTAAATAAACGATGAACAAATGAGAAATCATACACATACACAATACACCAATGTTTTTTTGTGGAAACCCAAAGCGGGAGAAAACCACACAATGATTTTTATTATATGTCTTTAAGAATTACATTCATTCGAAGCACCAACTTCCTTTGTTTTCCAGCTGCAACTAGAAGGAGGATCCAACCCTCTAGTTTCTCGAGCTACAACTTGAGGGAAGCTCCAACTCCCAAATTATTTGGTTACAACCAGAAGGAGGATACAACTCCTTATGTTCTCCAACTACAACCGGAAGGTAGCTAAAACCACCTGTCCTTGCCCCGTCCAACCACCCTAAAATATAAATGACAAATGTAGACAATATGTCACTGTCATTGAATCAACCACTCCCACTGTCAACCTATCACTGTGAACTTGTACCAATCAACTTGCACCAAACAACCTGTACCAATAACCTGAACAATGCATCAACCATGCATCAACCTGTACCTCAACCTCAACAACAAGCCCTCATTAATTTCATCATCCAAATATGATTTGTAACTCTGTAATAGAACTAGTGTATATAATCACATACTTTCAAACCTTCCTTAACTTTAACAACAAGAGACTATCATTTTCATCAAAATTTACTTTAGTCTCACATGGCTAATTTTGGATTAGTCAACAACCCTAACTTGAAATAATCATAACTATGTACCTGTAATGAATAAAGATATGAAAAATAGTACACAATGTTTTTCCGTGTCTTTTATGAAATTCCTCCAGGTTTCATTGCTTGGAACCTCTCAAAAAAGGAGTTATAGCAAAAATGGCATACCTTGTTGAATTTTGGCTTATTCTAGAGAGCGAGCTTGTAGAGCATGTCCCACACAGAATAATTATTGTATGGATCTAAAAATGGTACACAAAATACTACATATTGCACTCTGACCAATAAATTTGGTCTTACTAAATTTGGATATGTATTGAAGAAGTTATGACATTTTTACCCAAAACACCTGTTTTAGACTAGTTTCTGGACTAGCCACAAACCCTATTTTCCATGGAGTGTAACTCCCAAAATAAAACAACCCACAAGATGAAATTTTTATCATAATTACTTGGATATGTTTTCTCAACATCTTCCATATTTTTCTATCTGAATCATTGTAGAAAAACAATTATTGCGAAAATGGTGAGATGACCTGTAAATAACATACCTTAGAAAGCATCATCAAAATAATTTATCCTCCCTTGAATTTTGTCCTTATTTACTTCACCTTCCCTCTGAAATTCTCCTTATATATCCTTTAGTTAGCTTAGTCACTTATATATATTCAATATTCTCAATCGAATACTAATGGGAGACTCTTGCTCTCTTATTTATACTTTCCAAGTAGCTTCCTCTAGCTTCCTCTAGAAGTATTTAACCACTTTGTCCACTTAGCCACTTTGTCCACTTAACCAACTTTGTTCACTTAGCCAATTTTCCCAGTAAACAAACTTTGTCCATGTCACACACCCACTATGGAAAAATAAAATTTTTACCTTTTCTCAAGGGACAGAATCCCCTAATTATTATAGGGGTCTTGTGCAGGCTAGCTCTTCCTGTTGGGACCTTCACTAAACAAATCCACGGGTCATTGTTTTGGAAACCACAGGTGAAATTCAAGCACCTAGCATGAGCTTCACCTCCATGTGGTCATCGGCTATGACCATGGTCCTTACTCAAAAGGCTATCCCGAAAATCGCATTTTGATATTTCAAATGTCAAGGTACCTTGTTCCTCCGGGTTCCAAAAACCCAAAAAGGGCTTAGTGACTATTAGCTCCTCCTTAGGCCTCCGTCCATGCGACCATTCACCACGTCCACATGCTAACACCAAAAGGTGCTACCGAACTTCACGTTTCACGATTCTTGTTGCAAGGAACTTTGGTTCCTTGATCCCCGAAACCAAAACTCCTCTCGTCGAGATCAACAATCACCTTTCCTTGTGATCAAATGACTTTGATTCTCCTGCCAACCAATGGTCCAGATTTAATCCTGGATCTCCACCTTTCGAGACTCTGGCAGAGTCTCCTCCTCTCGACTCCCGAACTCAAATCTCCAGTGAATTAAATCAACGGTCCATATCTGAGTTAGATCGACGACCCACAAGCCCCATGATCTAACGACTGTGATCTCTCTCAAATCAACGACTAGGATTAAGTCGTCATTTCAAGACTCACGAGTTATAAGAACTACTCCCGTTGACTTCTTTCAATAGCGAGTCGGTGAAATGCCTAACTCTCACCACGTGTCCCCTTGATGGATGGATGTGATCTTTTTACGAAATCCCCTTTCGCAAATTTTCTCCGATCTTCACCCTCATTTTCCCGATGTCTAGAACCCAATGGCTTTAGATCTTCACCACGTGTACTCTACAAATGGATGGTCTAGATCTGTTCTTGGGACTTTAACGAGTCTCTCTCTCCTGCTTATATGAGGGTTAAACCTCGCACACCTTCTCTCGAATCTGACGACTATCGATCCTCGGCGCTAGATCTGACGGTTTAGATCAAATATTTTCCCTCCGTCTTTCTTCGAGTATCTCATTTAAGAATTTTCCTTTGGGGACAACTTCCCTCTGTTCTTTGGACTCCCGGTAACCGATTTTTCGAATCCCTTTCTTCCCGTTGGAAGAAATCAACGGTCGATCATTTCACTTGATCGACGACTCTTATTCCTCCAGAAATTTGAGCGTTTAATAGTCCCACTGTTAACCTCCTTTCAAGTTCGCTAGATTTGACGGTCTAGATTCTCTGCTTCTGCTAATCCAATGACATTTGTTTCTTCTCCTCCTGAGCTTGTGATTACTCTTTGAATTAGAATATCTTCTAAGTCTCAAAGTCTAGGCCTTCGATTTTTCCTCTATAGATCAATGGCTCTAAGCCTCTCCACAGATCAACGACCCAGATTTTTGTCGGGATTTCACATTTTGTGAATCCTTAAAACTCTGTCCGTTGACTCTTATAAAGTGCAAGTCAGTGAAACACCTATCTCCCTTCACTTGCCCCTTCCGATGGATGGTCAAGGTAGCTCCCCATGGATCCTGGGATCTACGTTCCCGATTCCTTTGCTACTTGTGAAGACTGAAAGGGTCGAGGTGTTAACGCCTACATTTCCTCCTCTAATCTAACGATCATGATAGACCTTAGATCCTCCAAAAGGATCTCATCCGTTCATATTCCAAACGAAGGGATACTCCCTTTCATTACTTGAACTTATCTTTATCCCTCCTGACCTTCATCAGTTATGAAGGATTTAAGAGCGTTGCACTCTTTCTCCCAAACTAAACACCTAAGGGGATCTTCGACACAACTATTGCGCTCCTTCATCAAGTCTAGGACTTAAGGAATTCTTGGTTTTTTTTTGCCTCACCAAGAGCCTGTTCATGTTTATGCTACCTCTCCTGAGTTCAAAAAACTCCGTCCTCCAAGGGACTCAGATAGACTAAGAGAGTAAACTTGCGTACCTTAGTCTACGCCTAAGGTCGTCGAACTCATAGGTCATGGCTCTAACTTAAGCTGCCACAAAACGCAAGCATTTATGAGTACCAATCAAGTTCTATCCATATAATTTTCTTACTTTTCTAATTATACAAACAAGAAGAAATGGGAGGGATGCAGTATATCCATTAAGAAATCAAGAACAATTCCTGAAACATACACAGTATAACCAATTCATGCTCAGTTACAGCTAAATCACACAGGGTAGGGAAATGCTTATCTATTACAGGTTGTTGCCAACCAACTGACTATGGGTGTTCGGCCTTCCACCCGACCATAGTCTCAGAGGCATTCAATCTTAGCACTCTGGCCACCCCCGTGCCAAGCCATGATATCACTAGGGAGTTCTCATAGTTCTCAGGAGTTCTGTCTCTGTTCCAACTTCTGCTCGGGTTCTGTTCTATGTGCACTTTTACAGGTTTTCCACTCTGTTATGGCCTTGATGAGTTTTATTAGATGCCCATCCGACATCAAGTTCATGTAATTCTGTTCATTCTCTCCTGGAGAGCTCCGCGCATCTCCCTTACGATCTTGCGCTCTTGTATCCTCCTTGTTGTCTACTCTCTCCTTCCATTACCCTCCTTCTTTTGGAAGGTTTGCTGACTTATCCTATTCCTTGTGTCAGAAGGAAGCTCAAGTTTGCAGGTCCCTGTGATACTTCGGGCTGACAACCCATGTTTCCATTCATGGGGTGGTTGATTGTTCAACTACCAGTCCTTTCTTCATTAACCGATTTCTCTCCTCTAGTGATATCATGGCCCATAATTTCAAGGCTTCACCCCCACAGTCAGTTATTGGCAGCTAAAACAATAATACATTTACATTATCCTCATGCCTTAGTATGGTAATTCCTATTTTATGATTAATTACAAATTGGGGGAAAATAGGTTACAATTCCCTCCCCCTTAAAGGAACATCGTCCTCAATGTTCTTTCTCAAAAACACTTATCATTCCTTTCTTATTCAGCTACTTCAGAAATTTTGATCTTTATTTCTTGGTTAGGTCCTTTCTCAGACCCTTAGTATTTGTCATCTGCCTTCAATAATTCTTGGACAACAATCCCATTAATCATAGTCTGATGAAAAAACATTGCATAAACATTTCTAGGAAATTTTTATAATATTAGCACAATACTTATCTGTGCAGTTGGTGGATCTGTATCCACATTGATGTTTTGTTATCCAGGCTCATCACTTTCCTTGACGTACCCATTGGGTGCATGATTCTAATTCAATATCTCACAAGAGCTATCATGGTTTCATCTTCCTTGTAGTCACTTACCCTCCAGGCCCAGGCTTAGGTATCCCCTTCTCTGCTATACAGTCCCTTGGGTGACCCATCTTTCCTTGCCAAGGTTTTCTCGCACAGGAAGAACTACCCACCATGTGCATGATCCCAATAGTTTACAAGAACTATTAAGGTCTCCTCTTCCTTGCGGTCACTCACCCTCTAGCCCAAGATCATGCATCCCCTTCATTGAAATACAGTCCCTCATGTGATCCATCTTGCCCTACCAAGGTTTTCTCACACAGGAAGAATTTTAGAGACTCCATCGAGTCTTATAGTCGAGGCATCCCTCAGAATTTCTCTGCCAAGGCATCCCTCCGGCTTGTGTTACCTCAACACAATGTATTTCAGGCGATCATGACTTATCATGGGGTTTTTCATGGCTTAGCAGTAGCCATTTTTCATCATCTTCATCTTTGACAGCCTTCATCTATCCTTTCTAGACAAATATTTTCTTCTCACCTGTATCACAGTTATAAAAAATTCATGAGACATAATTATAAATTCTAACTTTCAGAATTTTATTGCAAAACTGTCACCCACAGATTTTCCAATCCCTTTGTTTATTTTCCGATATGTTCCATACGAAACCAGATTCACAAGTATGGGACTTTCTTCCCCATAACATTTGGCTCAGCAGGAAATCGGTCTTCCTTATGGACTTACAACATTTCCATAACCAAGACTCTTTCTTCCTACAGTCATTAGTCAGCTAATCAAATTGTTAGTTTTTATGCACATTCATTTTTATTGCACCTCTACAACGTCGTCACAACAATTTCAGAATTGTGCATACTAACAATCAAATTCACTTTCTCAAAAATAGGAAATACCATTCCTTGTAGTTTGGCTCAGCAGGAAATCGGTCTTCCTTATGGGCTTACAATACTACCATATCCAGGACCCTTTCTTCCTACAATTCATTCTTTACACAGCCAAATAAACTGTTAGTCTCTCGTGCGTCCATATATATATATATATATATATATATATATATTCAAAATCATGCATACTAATAGTTTATCTTATCTATGTAAAGATAAAGAGGAAATATCGTTCCTTGCCTATGCCTCATTTCAACATACCAAACCTTTCAAAATGTAATTTAGATATCAATCGATTTTAATGAATGTGCCAACATTCATGGCCACATTCATACCCAATGCACCCTTGCATTGATTTCAAGTTTGTCATACTTTATGACAGGTTGTTGGCCATGGTGTGTTGGAATTTAACCAACCTCTTCACCACATGGCTTATTCATTCTCGTTCACTCTTACAGTAGGACCTTGC
>ML815112.1:16580-46539 GCA_009831015.1 Picea engelmannii
ACCTACTTGTGTGCTTGTTACCTAGGGTTTTAAATCAGCAATATAATAAGAAAATGCAATAAATTACACCTACAACCATTCAATTAAGAAGTTTTGTAAGAAAATTCACTTACATATCATGAAGAGAAGCATAAGCAAACCCTAGTTGTAAACCTTCCTTGAGAGAAATGCCATAAAATGCCAAAAATATCCTTCCAATAACAAGTGCGCCTCACTTATGCAACAAATATACCCAAGTAGGGCGCAAAAATCAGACCTCACAAGTGTGAGTGAATTGTGTTATGTCAAAATGAGGGAAAACATCCTCAATTTATATCATCCAATGACCTTTAATTAAAATTAGGTCATTAAAACAGCCGACAAGGCTAATAACTAAGAATCATACTGTTTTACATTAAACTGCTAAAAGAAAACCCTAAATGAGCAATAAGTAAGACGTCTAGCCCCTTTGAGGGAGACATTGGCCCTTTTTAGGGAAAATCACAGCACTAGATGACAAACGTTGGCCCTCTCTGGGCCTCCAAACTCTTCCACACGTGCCAAACTCCCTTGTAAAACCACCATGCACTGGAGGTGACGTCAAGGGCCTCTAGAGGACGTCCTGGGTCAACAGAGGGACACGTTCCACCTGCAGTGGGTCAACCCCCTAGGGCTGGGCTCAACCAAGGCGTCCTGGATGAAAATGTCCTTCTTCTTCTCTCATGTAAAGGCTCGACCAATCACTGTCCTGTCTCTGCCCCTGATGAGGTCCCAATAACCATCTGATGGGCTCTTCAGCCCCATGGAGGTCCGAACTAATCATCTCTCCATGTGTACCGGTCCACTTGGTACCTGTCCGTCGGGCATGGTCCCGCACATCAAAAAATTCGCCCTCCATGGGCTCATTAGTCCTCGGGATCATAGCAATGTCAATCATATTTCATCATTAATTTTATCAAATGCATGTATAAAACCCCTAACATATCATTCATTAGCTCAAAGACATTACAATGACCTACTATACAAAGCTGAAGAAAAGACAGAATGCCCTATTGGGCCAACATCCCTAAGAAGAGGAAAGTTTCCAAAGGATATCATCCAAGCCATGTAATACGAGGTGGTGTGGTCTAAGGATGTCCAGAAATAGTGAAAGACAGGGGTGAATATTATCCATGGGTGCCTTTGTAGGAGGAGAGTTGTACCTGTCATGGATGCAATTCTTTCCAAGCCCTTTATTGCCTTTATTCTTTCTTTTCTTTATTGCTTTTTCTTTATTTTTATTTCAAGGTCTAACTAGAGGACACTGCCTTGGCATGGTGACCAGAGATAACAGTGTTACCCACGAGTACTTTCACAGAGATGATAAGGATGGCTCGTGATGAGACCCCCTTTCCCTTGGCCATGCAACCAAAGGTCACTACCCTGGCGTGGTAACCAGATAATGGCA
The DNA here is from genome assembly GCA_009831015.1 of Picea engelmannii. Lineage (NCBI taxonomy): Eukaryota > Viridiplantae > Streptophyta > Pinopsida > Pinales > Pinaceae > Picea > Picea engelmannii. The sequence goes on from ML815112.1 coordinate 18,007, forward strand.
ATGTCATACTGCTAGGTGCCTATGAACATAATGGGTTGGCTTGTGATGAGACCCCCCATCCTCTTGGTTAGGTCTTGTTTTATTATCTTTCTTCGGGTCCCTCTTGTTTCTTATCGAGAGGCCTTTTATTGCCTTCTCGGGGATCCCTGGGCGAGGCATCTATAGGTTTTATTTTTATGGATTTTATCTCTTACCAGCTGCTTTTACCCCCTGGGCCTTTATCCCCTTCTTCCCACATGATAAGGTGTAAGCCCACAAATAAGTCATCCTAATGTCCGGATTAGGGGAATGGGATAGATTAATGGGAGATAAGATGTAAAAATGATAATATGATGGGAGCGGACGATGGCTCTTCAAAATCCCCCCTGGTGGCTAACCAAAACCTATGGGTACAAGCTTGCTAGGGTACCCCGTCAATCCCCCCAACCATGGTCAAGTGGATTAGTGTAAGATCCAAGTAGTTGTTAGAAATGAAAGGAGTCTGATACATATATCTGAAAGTTATAATGATCAAACATGACACATACCATGATACCTGGACCAATTACCTCATGGAGCAAGAGTCTTCTCCGATATAAGTCCAAGTCGAAGGTAATGGATGTTGTTGTTGCTGACAGGACAAGTCTGATGAAGAAGAAGAAACATGGGCCCTCCAGGGCCATGCTCAGGTCAATCCTGCTCTCGGTACTTTATGTCTAGGACCTGTGGGCCTTGAGACATGATCTCCTAGTTATCCCTAGAAATTGGGGATAACAAGGCCTTGGGATACCAACACCTCTTTTTTCCTCTCCATCCCACTTAACATATTATTATCATTTTCTATCTTTCCTTTAATAATTTGTTGTTTCCATAAGTGACTCCATTTACCCTAGAAAAGCACTAGACTACCTCTTACAAGTGGTGGTTGAGAAAACAAACACTTATACTCTTATCCTTGAACTCTTTACTAACTCTTTCTAACCCTAAATTAGACTAATTCCTGAGATAACTTGTTGTTGTAGAAAAACATTGCTACAACCATCTAAACATACATAAATTTTTCACATCTACCTACATAACTCACACTAGAACCAATCAAAATCCATTTGTGACAATTGCTAGTGAATCTACTAGGTAAGTGCTAGTTTTGTGTGTGGTTTTCTTGCACTTTTGACCACTTAAACTTGTTGTTGTTGAAAAATATAGCTACAGCCATCTAACTGCAGAAAAATCTCTGCAAAAGTGACATTAAAAGCTATTCTATCATTGCCAATTTTGCTTGTGACAATTTACTATCAATTTGCCCAGTTAAAGTCACTTTTATTGTCTTTTTCAAGCAATTTCAAGGCTTGAATCTTGTGGTTGTTATAAGATATTAATTGTTGTTATAAATTGATGGATTGCTGCAAATTCATAATCATCTAGCTTATTTTACAAAGGTTTATTGTCTTATGAAGTACTCGCAATCATCTGGTACTTGGAAAGTGCCATGTTTGCCCTGTTGTCTTGTTCTAGGAAAGTACAAAATATCATGCATTTGCTTCATCTTTAAGACATAAAGGAAACCTATGATTAGAGAGATTTGTGAGAGGGGAAGGGTTTCCTTGTGACTATTTTCCTTAGCCTTCTCAAACCCCCTAGGTCACTGGGGACGTCTCACTGGGGTAGCTTAAACATACTCCTAGATAGAAAGGGATCTCCTATTAAGGTGACAGTGATAGGTTATTCCCAGTTAGGCCAATTATGTACCCACTTGCCTTGGGATTTTGGGGCAAGCACAAATTGTGTGATAATATTTTGGTGCCATTGTCGGGGAACATCGAGTCATTTTTCCTCAAACGACACTTTTCGGTAAGCCTTTATCCAAAGCCTTCATTTCACAAATCTTACTTGGAAACTCCACTGAGGATGATCCCCTCATCCCTTTGATAATCTCAAGGATATTTGTTGGTGACTCCACTGATGAAAACCTGTAGCAGACGTCAGTGCATACTCTCTTGTCCTGTAGTTCCTATTGTCCCCATGGCCCCTCCTAGATGGGCTCACGAAGAACTCTTCGACCCTTTAGACTTAATAGACATCCAATGAGGATTACATTATCTTCCTAAAAATGTCGATTTGTGGATACCCAAGTTTTCCAGATTGTCTGGCGCTTTTGGTAACACACATTGGACCAAATTTTGTGAGAGCTATGACTTTCATCAGTCTGGGAAAGAACATCCTGACACATTCATGAGAATTTTCTTTGCCTCACTTACTGGAAATGCTAGAAAATGGAGCACTAAACTTCCAAGCAAAAGCCTCACAACCTATGAAGATTTAGAACAACTTTTCCTGCAAAGATGGGGTGTGATGGAAGATATGGCATCCCTTTATTCCCAATATATGGAATCACCCTTATATTACAGAGAGGATAAGCCCAGTACCCATCAGATGATTTGTAAATGTAAATGAGTGTTTAAATGGTCAAATGAATAAGACTCAAGATAATAATGTTCTATCTTAGAAATTTGGGCTAACATACACAAGCAATTGAGGTCTTGATCAACTTTAGTCAGTAAGTGGGAGTAAAAGTGAATAAAAGGAAGACTTTGGTGAGGGAAATGTAGAGGTTTGCTATGGACATCAAGTCTTCAAGTAGCCTAAGGAAGGAAAACTCAAACACAAGATCTTCTTGAATTCAATGTTAAAGGAAACTGAAGAACATCGTAACAATACTATAATCAAACATTCATCATAATACAACTACAACAATCCCATGTGAATCATTCAATCATGAACACTTTAGTATAAGAGGCAATAAGATGGAATAAGAAAGTTGAATTATATTAATCAAGAAGTCTCAAATCAAGTACATAACCAGAGAACCAGTATGCTTCATCAAAATATTACAATCAGGGAGCCTAGCTCAACCATTTGAACCTTCTAAAGAATTTGGAATGTCTATTTATAACAAAAAGGGAAGGAAATAGCTGGAGGTGTGAGTTGGCCTTCCTCCCATAAGATTCTCCAAATTACTTATTTCAACTAACAACTAATCTAACAACTATGCTATAAAAAGGGGACATGTTGGCAACTGATCCAACCAACTTTCCTTGACAAGTGTCTTGCAGAGGCTGTAAGTTGTCATCATGTTGCCACCTATGGTCTTAGTCATTCTCCACATCATCATCCACTCACAAGAATGATAACTCGAACCCCTTGATTCCAGGTACCAGTTGGTAGCGTCCTTCAATAGCGTGTTGGGTAGCTATTTTTTGTAGCGCCTTCACAAAATACTCAACACATTTCGTAGCACAATCTCCAAAATAGGTCTGCAGAATGAGTAGCGCCTGAACTTGTGTATCCCTGGGTGTAATTTAGTCTCTGTGTGTAATTCGGTAGAGTCAAGCATGTGTTTCTGTGTGTAATTTGATAGCGCCAAGCTTGAACTGGTCCAGCTGAATTTGTAGCGCTCGACATCAAAATGGATTTGGTAGCACCATTGTTACACCACTCAGGAGATTTGGTAGCACCCTGTGGAATTCGTAGCACCATCACTACACTATTCTTAGGATATTTTGTAGCATTGTAAGTAGCAACTGGAAATATATGCAAAATAGACGATTTTGTAGTGCCATAGCGCTACAGAATGTATGTTCTCTTTCTATATGAAGAGACTAATCCTTTGAAAAGAAAAAAAACCTTGAACTGAATTCGTTAGGAGCCTACAAAGCCTGTATAAGTGGAAAAAAATAATACTCCCCTTTATCACTTACCCTTTCAAAAAGGGGCCATTCTAAAAAATGGAGCTTGCATTCCCTAAATCACTTCATCAACTTGGCACTCCTTCTGGTGGAAGGAGGACTTCCTTCTGGCACAACAACATGCTTTTCTTTTGTGGTAATAGGCTTCTTCACTGGAGGTGTGCTTTTCTTTACTGCTAGTTTCTCCTTTTCGACGGAATCTTCAACCAACACATTCAAATTCCTTTGAGCCACCTCATCCTTGAAGTGTTTCAACTCTGCTTTGAGTTTTTTGTTCTAATACTAAAAATATATGTTTTTCCTATAAAGCTTCTTGAGTTGTTTATGGAGAGGAAGAGCTCTTATAGTTGCAAATCTTTCCAAATCAAGAGTGTCATTGTAATTATCCATGAGCTCCTTCATTTTGATTCTTTCATATAAACCCTTTGATTTCAAGTGATCAACCTCCTTCCTTGCTTCCCTGAGATGTCTAATAAACCTTTTGAAGGTGTGATTTCTAGGTAGAGTTTTGATGTTAATCACCTCAACATTCTTCTTCATGATTTCACCTTCATATTTCTGTTGTACAGGGGCTCTGTCTACCACCTCAACTGGATTCTCAATGCCTTTTCCCTTATCTATCGTCTTCTTCAGAATATAAACCTTTGGTAGGACTTGTGCTTCAATAGCGTCCTTGAGAGTTGATTATATTGTGAAAGGATTTATGACTTTTGTGCTAGATGTTGAGGGAGAAGTAGAGAAATGTAATTTCCTTCCTTTTTTGGTTGTGGATTTAGTAAAGGAAGGGACCTCTTCCAATTTTGGTGTGGGAGGGGGTGAAAGGTCTCTCTGTGAAGAATTATAAGCCTCCCTCTCTATTTATTCAACTTCTTTGATTACCTCTTGGTCTTGGGTAGGGGCCCCACTCTTTCTTTTCTTGTTGGCTCATGCTAGAGCAGTACTACTAGATGGAAAAGAACCGTGTGTCTTTGATTGAGTGGATGCTATCTCCAACTTCATGGGAGCAGAAACAATGAATTGTTCCTCTTTCTCAATTCTTCCAAAACCAACATTCTAATCAATCCAGAATGAAAGACACTAGTGTCCACAGCCTTGGATTTGAATTGGACTCTATCAGACATTTTTCCCATGTTCCTCAATAAGTAGAAAGGGATATGCATTTCATCTTTACCCATAAAATGAAGCAGAAGCCTTATATGGTACTGGTATAATGTATTAAATCTCCCCTCACATGTGAAGTATCTTTGGATGATCTTCAACATCTGATCAAAACCTTCAACTATATGACTTATAGGTACCCCTTTGGACAGGTTGTGAGTCTTATACTCTGGATTAAAGAATTACTTGGAGAAGGCATCATTCAAAGTCATGGATTTAAACCATATATCCCTCGTGATAGGAATCTTTGTGGTTGTTGCAATAAAATCTTCAGACACTTCAAACTCCAAATCTCCTACCTTAGTCTTAAGGCCATCATAATTTGAGGAAAATTTCCTTGCCACTTCAAGATGTCCTCTCTGCATGTTTTGGCAGAAAGGGAGGAAGCCCACCCTTTGGAAAACTTCCCTAACCATTGGCTCTGCATCAAATAAATGAACGTCTGAGGGTTTAGTTTTGACCACAGTTCCTCCCTTGTGAGATTTCTTCTTCTGAGGTGTCTCCATGGGTCAAGACACGGGATAAAAGGATATGGTGCAGTGAAGTCTAGGAGAACAAACAGAGGCAGACTTCAATGGGAGGATGACATTGAACAATGGTTGCTCTTTCTCCTAGAATTCTCCTTTAAGTTACACTGCTTGATGGATTTGGAAAGCAAGAGCTATGATTTTCACTCCCCTTACTGTTTATAGATATCAAACTGAATAATAGTAATATGGTGAAGGAAATCACTTGCAATGGTCTTTGAAAACCGAGTTAAAAACACTCCAATCCGAATAGTAGAGGAAGCAGGGGAAATGCAATGATTTTAGGTAGCACATGTGCACACAGGAGTAAGCGTTTTGCACAGGCACTCAATACTTAAGAACATAAGGATATTATGTGTTTAAGGACTGAAAATCAGGTGTGATGGTTGCAAGCTTGTGTGAGAGAATATATGGATAGAGAAGGATGAAGGAAGGAGTGATTTTGCAGACACAATTTCTACCAAAACTCCAGGCAACAACTCCTACTGGACTTTGATATGCAAAGGAGGGAAACCATGGAATACCTGGAAAATTAATGAATGCTTGTAACTTTGCAATTGTTTAGGAGATCACCACAACCATCTCGGCTTCCAAATCCACCTCAGCAATTGATCTTGTAGCGCCACTTCCAACTGGCCCGAACTGGTATTTTTAGCAACGCTGAGTTTTGAACATTCAAAACTTGAAAACCGTTAACAAACTCATTAAAATCAAATCCTCGAAGGAATATTTTAACAAACCATGGTGCTAAAAACAAGGTAGGCATGACCTCAACAAAATGATAACAAATTATGGCAAGGGATAAAGGACAATGAGTGTGCTATGGAAACTCCTAGTGAGTTGGCAACACTCTTTTTTCAAAAAGATGATTTGACCATTTTTAAAGGACATAGGGACAACATGGCAAGGATATGGAGGTATGAGTGGAAAGAGTGACATGTCAAGTCATGTTGGTCATGGGTTAAGTCAAGCTTGGTGTCAATTCATGAAGTGAGTCAAAACATAAGCCAAGAAAATGAACCTAGGACAAAAATCTATGTGAGGGTAAAAAATTGAGCCATCACTCAAGCCTTCATTTATTCAAGGTAACCTAAGTAAATCACACTTAAGAAAATAAATCAAAATTTAAAATCTAAAGTCTTAAAAAATTTAAAACTAAGGGCTAAAAGACCCAAGGCAACTTAGTGTGATAACATGAAGCATTTGAATATGTGCATTGAACTCTCTTTTGTTTCATAGCATTTGCTTGGAAATTATGCTCTTTAACTTGTTCATACATGGGGGGGGTGGCAGAGTGACCTAGTAAGTTGGTTCCCTTAGGGATTAGTTTCCACTAGGTGGGTTTATGAAAGGTCATCTTCCATTCCTTCCATACTTACCACTTTTCATCATTGTCCCTCTCATCTTCCCCTACCTTGGTTTGGGCATTAGGTTTTCCAAGCTATTAAAGGTTGTACCTTTCCTTGTGGGAAGAGGGGATAAAGTCCCAGAGGGTAAAATTAGCTAGAAAAAGTTAAAATCCAAAATGAAACCTTGAGATGCTTCGCCCATGGATTCTCGAGAAAGCAATAAATGGCTTCTCAGTAAGAAAATAGGACCTATAAAATAAAATAAAACTCAAGATCTAGTTGGTGGATAGGAGGTCTCATAATGAGCCTGCCTATTAGGTCCATGGGCATGTAGTGGATGACATTACCATCTATTTAGTCACCAAACCAGGGTAGTGTCTCTTGTTGGCATAGCCAATAGAAAGGAGGTCTCATCACAATCCAACCTTCTCATTTCTGTGAAGTGCTTGTGGGTAACATTGTCACCACTAGTCACCACACTAGGACAGTGTCCCTTAACTATTCTTTTGAAAAGAAAAATCAATAAGACAAAGAATAAAAGGAATTGAACGGGCTAGGAAATAATGGCATCGATGACAAGGTGCACCTCGCCCTCTACAAAGGCACCCACAAGTAAGACCTACATTTCTCTATTATCACTACACCCCTTGCCCAAACATTCCCTTTTCCTTTTCATACACGTACATGACCTAGATTGGTATTCACCTGGGAGACACCCCAAAGTTGAGGAGGATTATCCCAATAGGACATCCTGAGGCCCTCTCCAAACCTGGCTTGTTAAACTGCATAATGTCTTTGAGAATTTGTCTAGGTAAAGGGGGGTTTGATGCACATGTTTGGGCAATTTGATTATTGAATGTGACTGACATTGCTATGATCCCTGTGACTTATGAGCCCATGGAGGGTGTTGAGGACAAGATATGAATTGATATTACTCAATCATTTTCATATTTTACTTGGATAAAGTAATGTAGATGGGAATATCACCCTATGTTTATAGCCAACAAAAAAAATATATATCCTAAATCATAAGTATTAATTGCAAGTTCTTAGGCTCGTCGTTTATCAACAAAAAGCTTGCTGGAAATTCACTTTTATGTATTTTTTTGAAAATATTAGTTGCTAAAATAAATGTAAGAACAGAAGTAATGACACCAAGATCATAAGCAAGAAAGATGAGACGTAAAGAAATCCCTTATTTCATTCCAATTCACCAAAGATTCATTGTCTTTACAAAACTTCACACATAAATATTGGACCAAAGTCAAACTTAGAAATCCTCGATGGAACATACAAAAGGACCTCTGACAAAATACCAAAACTGAACTCTAAAAGCTAGATCAACTTGCCACATATTGTTGCCCACTTGACTCTGCACAGTATCCTTTATCAGTCATGAAATTTAATTCACAAACAAACAAGTCTACACAGACTATCAAAGATAGATCAACACCTCTGAAGAAAAAGTGTCTGAATGATTTGATTTAGCCCTAAATATTGTTGTCTACAATAAGACCCTGCTATCACAAAAGAGAATTAGGCTACGGTGAATATATGAATGAATGAAAACTAAACTATCTCAACATAAAATCAAAGAGCAAACCTTAGAATTCTTTGTGCTTCTATCCTCCTCTTGTTCCTCCCCTTAGTTCAGATTTTAACAATTTATAATTGGTTAGAGTAGTTGAACTAACTTATTAGTTAAGCTAACATAAGGCTTTAACTAACTTTAGTTAAGGAGGGGGGGAAAAGTAATAATCATAATAAGGTCATAATTAAATAATAACTAATAGGTGGGACCCCCTTGTGACTCCTTTAGTGATAACAACCATCACATCATAACATAATCCATTTGTTAAGAAAACACACCCCTTGTGCATCCCTTCAAAAAATATTTTCCTATGACAATTTTAGCTCATAAACTTGAAAATATTTCAAATCCAAAATAAAACATGTTGTCTAAAATCCATGGAGTCCACTATCATAAACAATAAAAAAACATAAAACTTAAAAACCATATTTTCTAGTATGTGAAGCAACCCTTCCTTGGTTGTTGTTGTCACCTCCTGATTTCCCTGAAATTACCTTGAGTTGGGCAGAGACTTTAGGTTTTATATCACTGATCATGTGGGAACAATCATCCCTCAAATGCATTCGTGAAGACACGGATTTTTCAGAGTCATTGGAGGGTGAGGAAGGGGCAACAACATCTTTTCCTTTATCAGGTGCATGGTGGGCTTCAGTATTCAATCTCTTGTTGGCATGGGAGGATTGCATTGGTGAGTGGTTAGGGGAAGCTTGGGCAATGGGGTTCAAAGGTGGAGGAGCAGGCAAGGTTAATTTTGGCTAGCCACGGTGTTGGGAGACTATCGTGTGAACAATCTCCTGCCACCCATCGTTTTTTGGGACTTCAGGTTGTAAAGAGACATAAGGAGGCACAGGTATACCAAGGGCTTGAGGGGCTTGGAAGGGAGGCCTGTCAGGCCTTGGTTGGAATATTCCTTGTCCAATCCAATTAAAGAACCCAACATGGAACAATTGGCCAAGTTCTTCAGAATCAACATCAAAATGTATTGAGAACCTAGGCCTCCTTCGGCCTCAGTTCCAGTTACCTCTACCTCTGTTTCCTTGGCCATGGCTTCCCCGACTGAAAAAAAAAACTCATCCTGCATATGTTAACAATTAGAAAATAATATTTTAAATAACCATGCATGATAACTCCTTTAAAATACGAAATAGTTTTGGCTCAGAATGTATCAGGATCATGCAATACAATCCATACAATTTGTTCTATTGTTAATCAATGAGCAGGGGGGTGAAAAAAATGTTCAGGGATACATGAGGGGTTTGTAATTAACGAAAATATGATATAATGAAAGGGAAGAGAAATGGTCACTTCTCAATGATAACAACAATCAACTATAAGAATACCAATAAACTTCACTGCGACCCACACAAAAATCTGCCACTTTTCCCAATCTTAACACATAAATTCTCTTTAGTTGTGATCAATATCAAAACAAGGGGTGAATAAAATGAATATGGGATATGTGAAGGGGTTGTAATTAGTGGAAAATGGAGTAATGAGAGGGAAAAAAACGTTTATTGTTCATGATATTATTTAAGCAATCCATAACATATTTTGCGGTAAGAAAAATATGCATCAATCAACAATCAGATGACTGAGTAATAATTCCTATGTATTTAACTAGTTCATTGTCCAATAGTAAAATATCCGACACAGTGCCATCATTAAAAGTAAGTGCTTCACACAATTTGTAAGAGGTTTCGTCCCCTTTGTTTTCACATTATGCATGTTATAACAGTCAACAACAACACGCATTCCCATTCTGTAATCATTAACATCCATCACTGCCATACATTTCTCTAATCTATATTTAAAAGTCATATTTTCAAAATAATAATGAAGTTACTAAATTTGCAATAGAGCCAATCAAGGTCTGTAATGATATTCGTTCCCACATATATATGTAGTAAAAATAATCAAGATAATAAAAATCTCACATGCCACGACTGAAATGATAATTGACTATACAACCAAACAACCACTATTTAGACACAGGCTATGCAGGAGTAAATTTCCAAGGCAATGTAACCATGCCACTGTAAAACAAAACAACTCAATGTGACTTAAAAACCGAGCCAAATAACCAACACGCCTGTCATCAACAGTGGTCAATTTGCAATCAATAATGTGCTTAAAACTTAGTGGATATCACTGAGAATGAAAACAATTCATCCATACTACGCACGATGTGCAACTGAGAAAACTTCATGGTGCAACAATTCCACTAATCACAAAACAACATACGACCATGATATAACTCAATAAATCGTGTCGAGCTATTGATTTATCCAATCGTGATTTACCAAGCTGTGCGCACTCAGGTTTATTCAACCAACAATAGAAGATGCAATAGATATACCCAATCTAATAATTTACTTTGCAAAACACCTTATACAGAGCATGACCTACGTGAGCAAACCCAATATTCATAACCAATGCTAGCCATCAACCGAAACATAAAAGTGTGAATATTAGTGACTGTAAATCAACTAACAAATTCCATTGTGGTAGAGAAACAACCAACCGAACAATCCATGGTAGCTATGCATAACCAAGCATCCAATCGACACAGGGTAGAGTCCCTTCCATTAAAATAGTTGAGTTACGTAGCATAAGGCGGGTGATTGTGATCTTAAAAAGAAAATAGCAATGTAAGGTTTATGCTAATATCAAAGAGGCAGTGACGGGAAGCCATACCAACATGGTGGCTATACGACCCACGGGTGAGCCCATATTCAAGGTAATAGACCATAATAACTGGAAATAACTTGATAGGCTCGACGATTTTCCCTATGCAACCCCAACCTGGAGGGTTAAGGGTTTGCACAGTGGCCTTCACAGGAGGAACGAAACTAACTTCAGTGAGACTTCGAGGCCGAAGGTGTACGCACAAGGGGTTGTGGTGCTTGTGGACGGGAGACAGTCCCCTGACAAGGCCAAAACAAGAAAACAAGGCTCTTAATCAAACCCAATAATCACGAAGACAATCATCCAGCCACGATTTTAAACAAAACCCTTCAACCAACACGCAGTGGCAATAAAAAATATCACCTAGGAAGACTAACAATCCAATGAACTTAACTGATATAAGATGAATCATCTATTTTCCATTCAAATCCAAAATTCCACACAGTTGCAGCACTCAGGACAAACAAAAACCCACACAACTGAGCCAAAATCATTTCATAACCAGAGTGAAGTAAAAAATGGACAAAATATACATACATGTTAATTGAAATCCTTAAGACGAGGGATGGTTGAGCAGTTTCACCCTGCTAAAAATCCAGAGCATGAACACAACAACAAGATCAAACAATAGTCTGACTAGGGTGGCGGTCAACAGGAAGGGTAAAGGTGGCGTGCAGTAAATGCACGTTGCTTCCACCCTCATCCCATTTACTCCACAATACATGCCAACGAGCCTTTCATTAACACCATTAATCAACCAATGCATCGACAATATCAACACATTTAAACCATAGCATAATCCAAGTCCACATAATAATTCAACCATTTGCAATCACCTTGCCAAATGTGCCACCCATGTTTACATTTCTGACATAACTCAAATAAATCGCCTGACCACTACACAATCTAAACTATCATGTATAGAATCATCACCAAATAGCGTGATCAACATCAACTTGAAACATAGCATAATCACCATAAAAATGCAAGCCATCACTTCCATGAGCCACCAACGTTATAGCATATGTATATCAGCTACCGATTCCAATAAGCAATGCATTATCACCTTGCCAAATGTGCCACCAACATTTCCACCATGTGCATATAAAAATGTAACTTAACAATATTTCATAGCCATTTCTTTGTTAGCCAGGACTTAACCACTATCAACAAGTATTTCATTTATATAGTATCGCAGAGCTAGGTTTTTTTTTCCCTTTTTTCCCTTAGATATAGTTTTTATTGTTCCTCAAAATGCCCTTCTGCAATTTTTAATAATATTTTTGTTGTACAGGTGCAAGAACAACAAATGTCATAAATGAATAGAAGACTATAGTATCATGAAGGAGAAACATCTCAAAGATTAACAAATATCAATGGTGACCATATTCTCATCAACTATGTAAAACTTTGTATCACATCATCGTAACATTGAAAATTAACAAATCTGTCCTTGAAAGGCTCAAGGGGGTCCCACCTACTAGCATTATTTAGTCTTATATAATAATAGGCTTTAGCAACACTTTGCGGGCGGAATTATGTTGAATTTTTCAATCGTCAACATAGGGAGTACTTGTTGTTACTGCAGGACCATGCCCGATGGACAGGTACATATGGGGAGATGATTAGCTCAGACCTCCATGGGGATAAAAGCCCACCAAATGGATTTTGTGACCCCAGCCAGGGGCAGAGAGACACCAAAGGATAGCACCAGGAAATAAGAAGAAATTTTCCTCTGAGACACTTTGGAAATCCTAGACCCATGGGGTCTTTCCCTTCCATCATGATGTTGGCCCTTGAAGGCCCGTGACATCATCATATTGAGCCTTGACATCATCCAGTTAGGGTTTTGGCATGAGAACGACTTGGTTGACACATGTGGCAGCTTCTCAGGAATTTTGAGGTCTAATGTTTCACTTTTGAGGCATAGTGTTCCATGATGGGTCCTATTGTCACCCTAACAGGGGCATGACATCATCCCTAAAGACAAATTAGGGTTTTAAATTGTTAATTTTATGTAAAATTGGATTTTTGATGTAAATTGGCCATGTCGGCCTATTTTGACCTAAAAGACAATTAAAGGTCATTATCATTGTATAAATAAGAGATAATTGTCTTGCATTTTTTCATCATTCACTCATCACTCAAGTAGAGGTCTGAAATTCGGCCTCCCTTAAGTGTTATTGGTTGAAACTAGTGGTGCACACTTCTTGAAGGAGGCAATTTTTGGTGCATTTTGGCTATTTTCTTGTGGAGGATCTTCAACTAGGGTGATTTTCTAGATTATTCTTGGTGAAGTAAGTGGAAACTCTGCATTTTTTATTGTGAATTAATGATATGGCTATTTTTTACTTGTTTCATGTCTAAGATTATGAAATTGCTAGCTTGAAACCCCAGGGGAATGACATGTGTTATCATATTTTTCCCTATAATCTTCCATGTGTTAAAGTCTCTTGAAAGGCACCTAATTTGAAGAATATACTATATCCCTACCATTGTATCACTCTAGTAACCCTACTTCCATTTCCAATTTAATAATTTATTACATTTTTTTCAAGGAAAGAGAAAATCGCTAGGGCCTAACCCTTGTTATTTTCTAGCAATTTTCTCTTGGAAAAGAATTTTTGAGGCCTTGGGATACCAACACCTCTTTTTTCCTCTCCATCCCACTTAACATATTATTATCATTTTCTATCTTTCTTTAATAGTTTTATGTTTCCATAAGTGACTCCATTTACCCTAGAAAGGAACTAGACTACCTCTTACAAGTGGTGATTGAGCAAACAAACACGTATACTCTTATCCTTGAACTCTTTACTAACTCTTTCTAACCCTAAATTAGAATAATTCCTAAGATAACTTGCTATTGTAGAAAAATATTGCTACAACCATATAAACATACATAAATTAGGCACATTTACCTACATAACTCACACTAGAACCAATCAAAATCCAATTGTGACAATTGCTAGTGAATCTATTAGGTAAGTGCTAGTTTGTGTGTGGTTTTCTTGCAATTTTGACCACTTAAACTTTTTTTTGTTGCAAAATACAGCTACATTCATCTAATTGCAGCAAAATCTCTGCAAAAGTGATATTAAAATCTAGTCTATCATTGCCAATTTTTCTTGTGACAATTTACTATCAATTTGCCTAGTTAAAGTCATTTTTTATTGTTTTTTTCAAACAATTTCAAGGCTTGAATCTTGTGGTTGTTATAACATATTAATTGCTATTATAAATTGATGCATTTATACAAATTCATAATCATCTAGCTTATTTTACAAAGGTTTATTTTCTTATGAGGTACTAACAATCATCTCGTACCTGGAAAGTCCCTTGTTTGCCTTGTTGTCTTGTTCTAGGCAGGTACACAATATCCTTTATTTGATTAATCTTTGAGACATAAAGGAAACCTCTGATTAGAGTGATCTGTGAGAGGGGAAGGGTTTCCTTGTGACTAATTTCCTTAACCTTCTCAAACTTCCCAGGTCATCGGGGACGTCTACCTCGGGGTAGTGTAAACATACTCCTAGATATAAAGGGATTTCCTATTAAGGTGACAATGATAGGTTATTCCCAGTTATGCCAATTTTGTACCCACTTGCCTTGGGATTTTGGGGCAAGTACAAATTATGTGATACCAGATCCCATTTCTCTTAGGAATAGGTGTTGAGGCTCATTGCCCCTAGGTGGGTTTGGTGGATAATTAGTAAATGTGTCATGAGATACAAGGATATGATGACCTCCTTCCCTAAGGTGTGAGGATGTAAGCACTCCATACAATTTCAATTCTATTGATGACAATGGTTTGCACTGTGGTGAGTAGAAATGGTAATGTTAATAAAAAAGAATAAGGATGTGTATTTCCTTCGGTTATTGCTCTAGGGTGAACACAATTGGTTATGATCACAACAAGGCCAAGTCAGGGTTGTAAAAGGTTAGAGTATTATAGTTATAATAAAATTCATTCAGTATAAGAAAAAATAATAATAATATATGTGTGTGAGAGAGAAAAGAAAACAAATTAATAAGAAATTAGAAAATATGATATATTGTAAAAATATATTATAAAATGGAAAATGCAAAACTAAAAGCCACTTATGCCAAGTAGATAAGGGGTATTAACTCATTATCTAAAAGAATATAGGAAGGGTAGGGTATACATTCCTTGTGATAGAGTGGGTGTGAGGTGTGGGTTGATAGACTTGGTTGATCCGGATTATATTGAGAACGATGTGAAGGCAGAGATATAACAAGGAAACACATAGAGACATTGCAATAAACATGGTAATGCATTTAAACTCAGATTCTATTAATTAATGGAATATAAAAGATTGTAAAATGCAAAGCACACAAACTAGCTAGAATGGTGGTAGCCTATCCCTAAAGAGAGAGATGTGTTGGTTATTCTCATTCACAAGAATTTCATTACAAAGAGGTTGAAAATACCTTTTAACATAAAACATCAATGATAAAACCCTAAATATTTAAAAACCTAACCTCGAAAGATGAAATGTCAAAAGGTGTGTGGGCCCCGATGTGGTTAGTTGATATGCCAACTTTCTGGGGGTATAACTTTTTCATGTGATCTCCATTTGGGGCGCTTGGTATATTGTAGAAAATGTTTATCCGAGAAGTACATACATGTTCTAGATGGCCCAATACATGAATTATCTCTCTGTTGGGTGCTGGCATGCCAAAAAAAGTCATTCAGGGCCTCAAAACGGCCTCATAAATTTAGGACCAAGATGTGGAACCATTTTGAATTAGTGGAACGGGTGGGTGGCCACTGGTATCCACTTGGGTTATTCCTCCCCAATTAGGAATAAATGGTCCTCATTGCCTCAATTTCCTCCATTATATGGGGAAACTTCTGCTAAATCTCACTCCTAGTGAGCCACTTGCCTTGGTGAAGAAGTTACCCTACTTTGACGACTCGATAGAGTTGGATGTTATGTTGATGGGTTACCTTCTTCTTGTTGTCCATGACATGATCAACTGTCACTTTCTCAATGTAGTCATGATTGATTTATGTAGGGGACAAGTGCTTGATCATGTATGAAGTGTCCAAGAGAGGTGAAAAATATGGTCGAAGCAGTTCCACATTAAATATGGGGTGCAAGCCAAGGAAAGGGGGAATACTGAATTCAAAAGAATTCTCACCCACAACCTTGGTGATGGTTTAAGACCCATATTGGAGTGGGGAGATATTCCAATGGGGTCTTGTGAGGTGATCTTTCTAAATATTCAACCATACCTTATCTCCCACCTAAAACTTGTGTGGTGCTCAATGCTAATTGTGGCACTACTTGTACTTGGAGTTGGATTTTGGAAAAATATCATGAACATTTTGTTGGATATGATGGATTCGTTCAACAAATTTAGTTGATGAATCAACCTCGGTATGAGCACGAGAGAACTCTTCCTATGTCGTTGCAATGGGAAGAGCTATGTCAATGGGGGCCAATGGTTGGAACCCCAATCACACCTAAAAAAGGTTGTGGCCAATAGAGTTGTGGAGGGATCTATTGTAGCTATATTGAACATAAGGAAGGCTCGCATCCCATGTGCATAGATGTTTAGAAAAGTGCATCCTAAGGATATGAACAATCATCCTGTTGACTACCTCTATTTTTCCATCAGTCTGTGGATGGAAGGAAGTCAATTCGGTTAGCTTGGTGTCCATCATCGACCATAGGTTGAACCAGAAATTACTCAAGAACCTACTATATTGATCTAAAATAATGGTCCGCGGGAGCCCAAAATGAACCCAAGCAAGCTCAAATAAGATCTTAGTGGTGGCCTTGATTGTGATACTCTTCTTGTAGGGTGTCAAAACTACCATATTAGAGAATCGATCAATGACCACAAGGACACGGTCATTATCGTGCTTGGTTGAAGGTAGATTCGACATGTAATCCATGTACATGGACTCCCAAGTCCTATTAGGACTATGGAAAGGGGTGTATAGTTCCTATTTCTTAATGGAAGGTTTAGCAATGGCGCAGGTAGTGAAAGATATGATATACTTGTCGACGTATTGTTGAAGCTTCGACCAATGAAAATCCTTTTGAAAAATTGCCACTAGCTTGTCCATGACAAAGTGTCCTACTACTCAATTTTAATGAGATTCCCAAATCATATTTTCATGCTCGCTTGAAGGAACAAAAATATGGCTCAAATGGCATAACAATCCAACCTGGAGATGAAAGTATGGAACTGGTTTTCTTGCGCTCAATGTTTGATAGGTAGCAAAAAATTCAAAGTCATTGTTATATAATTATTTCCACCTGGAGGCATCATGCCCAAAAAAAATTAGCCTTGTCTCAACCCTGGTCATTTGTCTTAGGGACGAAGCGATATGAGAGAAACCCAACAAAAACATGTGGTAGAAGTTTGTGAGGCCCAAGAAGCTATGAAGCTTGGTTAGTGTCTTTGAGGCTGGCCAATTGTGAATGACTTGGATCTTGGATGGATCCACATGCACACCCTACTCATCCAACAATGTATCCCAAATTTTAATTATCTGGATGCCGAAGGAACACTTTTACAAATTGGCATATAACTTGTGTTGTTGCAGACTTCCCAAGACTTGTTGAATGTGCTTCAAATGTTTGTCCCAAGTTTTTCTAAAGATGAAGATGTCATCCAGATATATGACCACAAAGGATTTTGTGAATGGCCACAACATATCATCCATCATCCACATGAATGTGGTTGAGACATTAGTCAAGTAGAAAGGAATAACTAGACACTCAAAGAGACCTTCTTTATTCTTGAAGGTTGTCTTCCATACATCAGTTTTCTCAATCAACACCTAGTTGTAGTCTAACTTTAGATCAATCTTACTGAAAAATGTGGCACCCTTGAGTTGATCTAGAAGATCATCAATCTAGGGGATTGTGTAATAGTTCTTGACTGTGATCTTGTTCAGGGATCTATAATCAAAACAAAGTCGCCATGTCCCATCATTTTTTTATACCAGAACTATTGGGCTCCTGCAAGGTGAGGATCTTGGTTTTATGTGGCCCTTCAGAATTATCTCTTGGTTCTAGCATTTGATTTATTCATTCTCCATAATAGAGTTCCTATATATAGGGCCATTAGTAAAAGGAGCATCGGGTATCAAATCAATTGAGTGTTTTACCTGACAATGAAAAGGCACCCTAGTAGGTGAGGAAAATATGTCTTTGTGTTCTTCTACTATCTTTTCCCTTATTGTGTGTAGAGAGACCTCATGCAGAGGTTTTGGAAGTTGCAATGATATTATTTTCACCTTTCTACCATACCATAAAGAGGAAAAATATCTCGGTCTAAGAGACCACCTTTCTACACCACTTCACGAACATCAAAGAGATCGTAGTAGTTGGGACTGGCTCTAGAACCCTATAGAGTTGACCTCCCAAAGTAATAATAACACTATTGGGCCTAGATTCGTAAACAACGTGATGTTTCCACATATATGGTTGTCCTAAAATAACATCACAAAGTTCAAGTGGGGAAAAATCACACAATACCTCATCTTTGAAGGGTTTGATGTCATAGTGAAGGAAACATTGTTGGCTGATGCAGATGTCTCATCTCTGGCTAATTCAACCAATGGTGTATGGTTGAGGGTGTGATGTCATTGTTAGGTTCAACCTATTGATAACCTATGTTGATATTAGATTCTTCTATCTATCGTTGTCAACATTTAAATGGAGTGGGGTCCCCTTCACCCACATCTTTGAGTGGAATAGGCTCTCCCCTTCTTCAGGCTTCTCTGGTTCCTCTAGTTGGACCTTTGTGGTAGCAATGGTGACAATGTGTTCCACATTAATGATATATTTTCCTTTATCATGTACCTAATAAAATTCCAAGTCGACATTTGACTCAGAAGCTTTCATCTCATCCAAAAATGATTTTTTGGAGCAACATTCATCAGTGTTGTGCCAAGGGATTTTGTGGAACTCGCACCACTTTCTAGTGCTCTTATTCGACTTCCTATTACCCTTATTTTATTGTGGCTTGGATTGGTTATCCTGGGGCTGGACATCCTTTTTTTTCTCGTTGTTCTGGGAATTAAGGCCACCTTTACTATGATATTTCTATGATGGGTTTGCATAACTGAAATCCCACTTATTCTTTTTCTTGAACTTTTTCTCAATCATGAAAACATTTTGGTAATCAACTCCTAGTGAGGAGATGTCCAAGAAATCCATATCATTTTGGATGTACATATGTATTCCATTGTGGTACTTTAGAACCAGGTGTCGCTCAGAGTCTTTAATACCTAGCTTTGTGTGCAAGGTATGGAAAATGTTGGTGTACTCCATCACTGTTTGGTCTCTCTCCTGACACATGATTGTTCATCTTGTGTATTGGTCATCATAGTTTCCAATAGGGTAGTATTTATCATTGAGGGAATCAATCAAATCCACCCAAGTGGGTTCTGACCCAAAAATGGCAGACTCATCTATGGCATGTTTCTCACAGTAAGTTTCCCACCAATATTTAACATGGGGAAGGGATAGGAGTGCAAAGGTGATTTTTCCATTGTTGGAAAAATTTTGTATAGAGAAATAACCATGGAAGACAGTTTTTTCTTTATCACTCCTTCCATATACAATTATCCACAATGGTTTTGTTACATTCTTCCCAACATGCATTGTATCAAACAAATGAGCTATTTGTAGGTTCTCATAGTATGGATAACCTATTGAATTGTACAAGGTAACTTTTCATTCCTCTTGGAAGCCCATTAATGCCTTGATGACATTTTAAAAAAATTATGAATGAGATTACAACAATAATTGTTAGATACAATAAACAGAATTCGATAGAAATTAAAATAGTAAAACATTAATATATAGGAAGACACATAGACTAAATGATTACCTGAACTGTATAATCTATTATATTCCATATTCCATAGGTGAGGTGTCATTCTTCATAGTTTTATTCCAATCTCTTATTTCAAATTAAAAATATGTTTTTATGTAGTTTGATACCTATGGTTCATAGGGAGGAAGTGCCTATACTCATCAAATACCTCCTTTCTTAGACTTCTTGAACATTGTGATTTCATCCTAGGACCACAAATTGGACATGCAAATTTAACCTTTGTTTGAAGA
Organism: Picea engelmannii; assembly: GCA_009831015.1. Lineage (NCBI taxonomy): Eukaryota > Viridiplantae > Streptophyta > Pinopsida > Pinales > Pinaceae > Picea > Picea engelmannii. The sequence goes on from ML815112.1 coordinate 38,158, forward strand.
CCTACAAGATTATATGGATTAGTGTCATTATTATTTATATAACGAGGAATTGATATTTAAGAAGCATGCATCATATTTTCATAAAATTATTTATATTGTTAAATTCCATCAGTGTGTTACATACCACAAAAATGTGTTAGCCCTAGGGCATCATGAATTGTCCATGTAAGTATTCTATGGGATTGAAATTTCCTTTTCCCTATTGGTCTATAGATGTCATACATAGTGATGCCATCCCATAACTTTAGTAGCTAGTCAACAAGAGGCTCGATATATACATTCATATCTTTCACTTGGTACTTACCTAATTCGGTGAAAGTACACATAATTACTACCTTGTATATATTTAAGTAATTATGCAATGAATAAGAAAAAATAAATACAATGTTCAAGCCAATTATGTAAACAAATATCTGCAACAATCGTTCCCGACATTGTGTGCTCCCTCTTTATTGGCATCCAAGGAGGAAGGTTATTGTTTATAAAAAAATAGGAAACATTGATTAAATAGACCTGATCTCACCAAATGGATTGACATTGTCATCTGCCAATGAAAGCCTAACATTATGAGGTTCTTCTTTAAAAATTGGTCATCTTTCTCCGATGTTCCTAAATGTAGAACCATCTGCAGGAATTTGAAGTACACCATCTTCACTTTTGTATCGTGCATGATAATCCATAAATTTTGCAATTCTTTGGCACCTAAACAATCGTTGCAAACGTGGAATTATCAGAATATGATGAAGAACCTTGTGAGGCACCTTTTGTGTTACTTGATCGGTTCAATATTTATTGATTTGACATTGCGGGCATTTTGTTTTAGATGCATATTGTTCATTATATATAATATGATCATTCAGACATGCATCAATAGCCCGATACTCCATTCCAATATCTTTCATAATGCCACACATCTCTTGGTATGTGTGAGGTAAATTATTTGACAGTGGTAAGAAAAATTCACCTAATAATCTACAACATAAAAAAAAAACTAGGCAATGTAAATAAAAGTAATAAAAAATATTGCATCCTTAATTTACACTAAAAATAAAGAAAAATAAAGTTGACCTTTACATATAATATGTGAGAATTATATTATGTACCTTAGGATCTTTGTGAGACACATGTTTGACAAACCATTCGATACCTTCAAATTCACCAACAAAATTATAGAAGAGAGAATATTTGTTCTTGAGCCTTCATAAAGGGGTTGTTCTACCTTCTCAAGAAGAGGTACATCATAAATATCATCATCATTTTCCTCATTGATACAAGAAAAGATGTCCTAGATCAATCTATTTGTCCCATCATCTGTCTCAACAATATTATTGGTGTCATCTTCTTCCATAGGATTGACGTGATCTTCAATATTCATATCGTCGTCCACATCTTCTACAATAATATTTCTACTACTACTTGGAAGATATTTATCCGATGACAAACCCCTGGGAGGATTTGTCTTTACCATTAAAAAAAATCAATAACATTATTATGTATAAAAAAATAAAAATAAAAACAGAAGAAAATTTTGTAAATAGAATCAATACAAAGACATATATAATGGATAACTTACCATGGGACAAAATGTATGCCCCCCTTCACAAGCCCATACATAAAACAATGTATTTCAATTGTTTTCCTTACAAGTCTTCTTCTTTTCAATCCCCTTCATTTATTGCAAGGGAAATAACATTTCCCAAAGGTAGCAAACAATGCCTCCTATTGTAACCTAGGTCTGCACCCCTGCCTCTCCTCTCTCATTTCCCTATGCCTTCATCAAAATTTTTCCTCTTCTAGTTGATAAAGTTGGTTTCCCATCTTTTTAATGACCTGGTTTTCCTTATTGTATTGTTTGAATGATTCTTTGTGCCAAATTATTTATGTTTTCCTTGAAAGATAATTGCATGTCTAGTTTGCGTTTGAAATACTTGTCATCATGTTTTCCACTAATTGAACACGCAACAAGCCCACCAAGATTTTCCTGTGTGTAGGATACATCCAGGTCCACCAATTCCTTTGTATGCACAGTAAGAAACCATGAGCCAAAATGCATCATTCATAGAAGCTCATTTCGGGCTTGAAATATAAGAAAACAAACAGGTTCAATTTTTAGTCGTAAGATCAAGCAAAGATTAAGTCACGACCGTCATATCTCATTGGAGAGAGATCGACGGTGGGGAGGCATTGCGGGGATTAGGAAGCAAATTAAAGTTTCTACAAGCTGTGAGCCTGCAATCTCCCAAGATTGTTGATCTTGCTAGATCAATAGACCAACGGTGCATATCGATCCCACTACAAACAAACATCTTTTCATTGTGGGGATTGGGAAGGAAATTAAAGAGTGAGCGAGTTGAGTCTCCACAATAACTCATGGCCTTTGATCTTCAAGCAAGGGACATGCATCAGACAATCTCGTACTCTGGGAGGAAACAAGTAGAAGTTGAGTGAGTAAAGGACTCTTGAAGGTGTGAAGCCCGGTGTTCATCTGGATTGTCCATCAACGAGGACATTAGGTGCCATATCTCTCACTTTGGAGACTTAGAACTCCAAAAGTTTTGTGGGGAAAATAACTAGAGAAATAATTACCTGAAGTTCTGAAGTGAATCTTGACCATCCAGATCAATAGGCCACATGGGGCCAGATCTCTCACTTCAAAGATACGACACTTCGAGATATTTCCAAGCACAAAATTCATAAACTCTCGAAGCCCAAACTCTCGAAGTGAATCTCATTCATCCATATCAAGAGGCCACATGGAGGAAGATCTCTCACTTCAAAGATACGTCACTCTGGAGGATTGTAAGAAATATGCGTTGAAAAGCCCGAAGCCCAAACTCCTGAAGTAATTGTGGAACATTGATCTCAAATCAACAAGAATTGTTGATCTTTGTAGTAGGTAATAAGGGAATATCTCTCGAAGACCGAAGTCCTGGAGACACATGGCATTTATATGTCAGGACACATGGCAGTCATTTCATCCCACCAAATCACTTCGGGCCCATACTACTTTGAGAGTTATACAAACATTGCATCTAAAATATCTCGAGCTCTAAGGAATTAGAGGCATCGATAAATTAGATAGGGGAGTTCTAATATGGAAGATGGATAAAAATTTAGCAAGGGCACTAAAGTAGTAGGGTCGCCCGGATGACAGATTGCGACATGACTGATGACCACACTTCATTGCGGGGACGTAAAATGCTCCAATGTTAATTTTCCAGAGAGATCCCGCAATTGAAACCATGGTATAGCTTATTTGGTACATGGCAGCTGGTGGTGGATTGTGGGAGTCATAGCGGTGTGGATCCAAACCACCCTCGACAACTTCTACAATCATGTGCTTATATGACGTCAGGTCACCACGTCACTCAGGGAGATTTTCACGTTGCACATCCAGTTGTCTCCAGTGGCCTCGAACAACGTGTGTGCATGCCATGATCAATGCAAAACTCATATCTATCACTTTGAATAAGTTTATTCCATAGTCTCAGTTCATTCCAACACTCGCATCAGTCCAGTTTCATCTCTAGTGTTAGTTTTCAATTATTCAGTTCAAGATTCTATTTAGTTTAAATCATAATAAGTGGTCTTCTATGTGTGATAAGAACCACTCTTTTTTATTAAGTCAAGTGTGAAGTACATTGTTGCACTCCAACAGTGTTTTAGTCAAGTTAATTATTCGTTCTACAATTGTTAATGTAGAGTTAAGTCTCAGTCCCAGATGGACAAGAGCCTCTGCAACTTTGATAAATATCCTTAAGGATAAATTTATCCTTATATTCTATCCTACTTGTCTCTTCATTTGATTGAGATTTTATTCCTTATCAATAAGTTATGGTAGTTCAACTACCTTTCTTTAATTGAGCTAAATTAGCTTAACTAATTAGTTGAGACAAATAAACAATAATATATATAAATAAGGGTCTAATTAAATAATAACTAAATAGGTGGGACCCCTTGTGACTCCCATTTCAATTTCTTTTAACAGTCATCAAAACATGAAGTATAAAACCCCAAACATTTGATTTAAACATCCTCCTTGTAATTGTCATTCTCATATTCATAATCAATTATTTTAATATCAGCAAAATATAACACAACTATATCCAAAAAATGGCATTATATCCATGTTGTCCAAAACACTGTCTAAACATGTATTTGTTGTCCAAAATTTTGTCAAAATAAAAAGAATGTCCTGAATATAAAATATTATTAATCAACATTAAAACCCATATTTACTATGATAGGCATTTGGCCTCTTTTCACTGTTGCCATGTTTTGATCTTTTTGTTGCATCCTTAGGTTGATCACAACCTTGAGAGTGGATATTATTCATGACATGGGAGATATTGTTTTTGAGACGAAGACGAGAAGACACAGATTCATAGGAATATTTTGATGACTTGGAGGGAGTGGCCACTCCTTTTCCTTTATCTAGCTCTGGCTTGGGGACATTATTTTTTAGCCTCTTACTTGCATGAGAATATTGCACGGGTGAGATAACATGATCAACTTGAACATTTGGATTTTTTGGCGGTGGAGGAGGGGATAATGACAAGGACACAGTAGGACAACCATGGTGATGAGAAACACGTTTATGGACAATATCTTTCCAACCATCATTGGAAGGTGGTTCTAGTTGCATAGACACATGAGGGGGAACATGAATACCAGAAAAATTATGATGTGGTTGGAAGGGAGGCCTTGTAAGTTTTAAACATGTGAAGTAAAGCAATGCATATAGATTCTTAAGAAAGACAGAAATTAATCAATGGCTCATACACAGAGTACATAGAGATTTTATACCGGAAACCCTCAACTGGGAAAACCTTTCTTATATTCATTATATCGAATTTCACCATTCACCATACAATATATACAATGTTTTTAGGTATTATGTAGATACCAAAAACCTAATCCCTTAATCCGGGATTAATTTACAAATCCACTAAAAATAGCAAAAAACGCAGTTGTCAAACTTGACGCACCCACACACACACATGCAAAGAATATAACACATACCCAACAAGCCTCTCAGATCAGGGCTAGATAATCTCATGGCCAACCATTTTTAAGAATCCATCTTGAAAGAGATTATTTAATTCATGTGGATAAACATCAAAATGTATTGAAATTTGTGGCCTTCTATGACCCCTCTACCAATTCTCTCTGCCTCTATTAGCACATCTATTAACACCTTTGTCATTGCTTCCCTTGCTAAAGAAAATCATCCTGAAGAAATATTCCAACATGTCATGACAAACTCTTAACAATCCATGCATCAACAATCTACCTAAATAAAATCAAAAGGTTGCCTCTATTGTTCACCACATAAGCACATGCAATCCATCCATCAACATCTTAAAACTCAACAATGAATTTCCATTTGAACAAAGAGTGATAGGGCTATTGGGAAGATGAGGGGATTATAATGTGTGAAGAGTGGTAGCATGGATGGGAAATGACCAACGAATATTGATCAAGCAAATGCAGGAGTAACAGAAAATGTATCCAAACTTCCAACACCATTCATCAACTTAGTCTTTTCTTTTGTTATTAATCCTATCTCTTTAAAAAAAAAATGAAATTCATAATAATAGAACGTGGAATGTTTAAAATGTATTTGTGAAGGTGAGGGGCATATAATGAGTGAAAAGTGAGAGCATGGAAGGGAAAAAGACGATTACTATTCTATTATATACAATAGTATTTATAAAAAAAAAATCATCATCACCATCATTTGCCAAAACGTTTCTCTGTTCAATAAATCAAATACAACACATAGTTGTTTTCATATTATCCAATATAAAACCCAGGAAAGTTACAGCACTGTCAACTGCACAACTTTAATTTCCACTTCCTTTTCTTTTTAACAACAAAGTTTTTATAAAAGATTGTTAGTAGAGTTATTCCAACAATTAAAACCAGACTACATCAAGTGTGCATGGAAGAATGAGAACACCACATAGAGTCATCATCACAACCTTAATACTTGTTGTATAAACAAACAGGGTTTCGAAACCCCATGTGAAATTGGTGCTCATCATTTATTGTAACATCATACAACTTTAAAATCGACAAAATCCCCATGGATAAATAACAAGTGATACAAGACTTAATGCAAATAATCAATCTTCCCATTGTTGGTTTAATCATGTATAACATACATCAAGACCAAAATTTGAATCCATTAAATTCCATACATCAATGAAAGAACCGAGGTATGGGAGAACGCAAAGATGAAACCTTCACAAGGGGTTTATAAAAACTATTCAACCATCTCTTATCACAACATACTTTCCACAAACTTCTCACATACCTCTCATGGTGGCCGCAAAGTAAATACACCCATATATTTACATACAGTTGAAAGGTAATTTAAAGGAGATACAAGTCTTCCAAAGATTGGATACCAGCGTTAAGAAAAATAATTGTTCTTTTGTTTCAAAGAGAAAAATAAACCCTTGAATTTTAATTACCAAAGATGAGTGAAACCCAAAGAACTTGACACAATTATTTTCCAACAGTCATAGCACAGAAGAAGCATTCATTCTGGACATAAGAAAATCACATAATCCGAACAGAAAAGAGTTTCGAACACTATTCTCAACTTGAAAGATTTAAATGCCAACAAGAAGGAACCTCCACTTAACTATAATTTGCACAGTCGTGATACCCACATACATCCATTTACACTTTGGAAGAAAACACAGTCTGTAAGAAAATCTAAGAGCCAACACCATGATTTTATTTTGAGTGGAGCTATATTTTATGAATGGAGAGGTGAGAGCCATCATACCTATATGGAGAATGCTAGAAAACCAATAATCACGACTATTCTTTACAAGGTTGAGCAAAATGGAGGCAAAACCAGCCAAAGAAACCAATACAAATGTGAACCAAGTGAGGGTGGAGACCTCGAGGTAGGGTTAGAGCAACATGCAGTAATTGCATGTCGTTTCTTACATTAATTCCATCAACTATATCCAAGTACGAGCATGCCTAATACCTCCAGTGCATAGTCCACTAACAATTTAATAAAAAAATTGAATTTTCCTCTTTCCATTAAGCTCATACGCATACTTGACACTTAGCATCAAATACATTTCATTTCCCACATTCTTTGCTAGGGAAGGATTGCAACCTTATAAAACTTAACAATTATCCATGACAATAACAAAAATATCATAAGTGCAATATGTCATCACTGGTGATACTGAGAGGGGGGTGAATCAGTATCAAGTATAATTTAAAACATTTTTCAACTTATACTTAAACCATTAAACTATATCCAATGAGCAATGAACAATAGTATAAGAGTTACACCAATACACCATAATAAACCATGCACAATATATGAGAAATAATCAATAGTTTATTGTTCAAGGGAAGTAATGACTTCCAAAGGTAGCTACAGCTTCCAAATGTAGAGGGAGGGATAAACTTACAAGAGGAAGATACAATCCTCCAATATCAGGAGATATTTGAACTCTCCATCCTTTCCCCTTCCTTCCACCCAAGAATATATGAGAGATAATAAAACTTTACATTAAATCATTAGCATCAACCAATCATCACATAGAACCTGATAATGCTTCCTGAGACTTCTTCAATTTCTGAAATTCTTCAATTCTTGGAGTACTATGATCCTGTAGATAATATTACTCAATGTATTCTCTGAAACTCCTCCAATTTTCACTCCTTGAATCCTCCCCAAAAAGAGGTTATAGAAAGAATGGTAGACTTTATTCAATTCTGGTTTGTTCAAAAGACCCAACTTGTACAGCATGCCCCACGCTCAATATTTAACATATGATTCTGAAACCCATACAAAAGAAACTAAAGTCCGCATTGTTTCCAATGGAAGTGGTCCCACTTCATTTGGATTATATATGAAAAAATTATGACTATTTTACCCATAACACATGTTTATTGACTAGCTTCAGGATTGGTCACAAACCCTATCTTCCATAGAGTGTATCTCCATAATTATAGTGAATCAAGAGCTGAAATTTTTACCAGAGGTAAATTGATATGCCTTCTCAATACCATAGCAATTTCACCATCTGAATCGTTCTAGAAAAAAAGTTATAGCAAAAATGGTAAGATGACCTGAAAATAACATACCTTAGAGCACATCACCAAAAGACTTCATCCTCCCTTGAAATCCGACCTTCTTATCTTCTTATTACTTCTGAAATTCGACTTGTATCAAATGAATGTATAATGATATTTATTAATACCATTTATGTCACTTCATTTTAACATTAGGGCCGACCTGACACTTTCTTATTTTGTAATTCTTTTCTTTAATTATTTTCAGGGCCTACATGTACTTCCTTCTTCAATTCACTTTGTCATCTTCAAAAATTCATTTCTCCT
>ML815112.1:49697-96229 GCA_009831015.1 Picea engelmannii
CAACATGATGTATACTATCCATTCATGGGTGTTGTATATGCATGTGCATTGTCCTTCATGTCCAAATACCTTTATCAATCTTGCGGTCCAAAACCCATGACTAGGGTTGACATCAATGACAACAACCAATCTTCCAACAATAACCATATATGTCCCATGTTTGGAGTTTGAATCAACAAGTCAAAATATATGTGCAGCAAGAATAAACCAAGATGTTCATAAAAAAACCTTTTCCCCCTTTCCTCTTTAAATTAAATTAAATCGCCAATAAACTATCATTCATTTGTTTCACACAGAAATGGTTTCGAATTTCAAAATGTAGAATCATCTTTGCAAGGTATCCATGAGCGTAATAAAATAAAATCGTTTTTCATCACTATTCACATAATGGGGTCCCACCTATTTAGTATATATATATATGTGTGTATGTGTGTGTGTGTGTGTGTGTAGTAAGGCATTGCAACCCATTTGCATGAAGGGATTCCATGTTGCACTTTTGGGCGTCAACAACTCCCTAAATTGGAAGCTACTGAGCACTACTCATCCTTCAGATCATGTTGCTCCTCGTCCTCTATCACTTTTGATGACTCCCTAGATCTCCTAGATGAAAAGTTCTCCTTGAACTTAACATCTCTGTTCACAATTGTCTTCCATTGCACTAGTATGAAAATCTTGTAATCCTTTGAGGTCTCATTGTACCCCACAAATATACCCTTATGTCCTGAAGGCTCTAGCTTCATCCTCTTCTCCACGGGAACATGGATGTAGAATGGGAAATTGAACATCCTCAAATGTCCTATCTTTGTCTTCACCCATGAGAATGCCTCCTCTAGAGTCTTTCCCCCCAATATCATGTTAGGACTCATGTTCTGCACATATACTTTTGTTTTACCCACCTATGCCCAAAGAAACATAGGCAACTCCTAGTCATGTATCATATCCCTGGAAAAAATGATGATGGACCGATTCTTTCTCTCTGCAACCCCATTCTGCTAAGGGTTGTATGAGACTATCAACTCCCTCTTGATCCATGCCTCCTTGCAAAAATTATTGAAGTTATTGGAGGTGTACTCTCCCCCATTATCCAACCTCAAGAGATTGATATTATTTCATGTATTGTTCTCCACATGAGCCATAAACTCCGGAAATCGACTGAAGACCTCATCCTTGATATTCATAAGTAGGATCTAGGTTTTCCTAGAAAGGTCATCAATGAACATCACATAGTACGATGCTCCCTACATTGATTCTATTGACATCGATCCACTCACATATAAATTTATAAGATCTAAGATCCCTTTGGATATACTATCGCTTCTTAGAAAAGAAGCCTTGGAATTCTTTTCAAGTGCACAACCTTTTCACACTCCCTATTGCTCAACACTAAACTCTAGAAGAACTGTAACAATCCCCCTCATAATTGGAAACACCCTGTAGTGTAGGTATCCCAACCTCCTTGTAATGTTCCTGACTTGGATAGTCTAGGAAATGTTGCTAATGTGTGTGTAGGATCAAAGGTTTACAACATATAAATGATCATACAAATAATAAACGCAACAAAGGACTTCAAAGTTTGTATTATGATATCTCTGTGGATTACAAAATGGATGAATGTGGCTGAATAAACTGACAATACTCAACTAGATCAATAGACAAAGTATCTTATCCAGAATACAAATAAGAAACTACGACTGAATAAAATAACAACACTCGGCTAGATCAAAATACAAAAGGATCTTAGCCAGAATACAAATAAGAAACTAAAAGATAATACCTTGAATATGGGAGCACTGTGGAATCAATGAAGAATGATGGAATACCTGGATGATCTTCCCGGTGACTAGGGTGTGTCTTTCAACATTGAAATCATCCAACTGGTGTCTTCCTCCTGGAATACACTGAACTATCTCTCCTGAGATGAGCCTCTTCTCCTCAATGACAATTCATAATCTGCATAATGATGAATTAGGTCGTTGACCCTTCCTTTATAGATTTCCAAAACCCTAAATCATGTTGAAACCCTAATTCACTGTTGACTTCCAAAACCATAAATCACCGTTGAAACCCTAATTCACCGTTGACTTCTAGTTTTAGCTCATAATGACTTAAAAGTGCTTTTAACCCTTTTTAGCTCAATGTCACTTTCTGAATATAACACATGTGACTAGAGTGACCTCTAGTAACCCTGTTTACCCCTCTTTGGCCCTGGATATAGTCTAACGGGGAAGTTTAGACCATTAAGCCTCCTCTCTAGAGCTCCTATTTGGAAAGGGACATTACAGTCCTCCCTTCCCGAAATTGCTTGTCCTCAATAAATACCAGTCCAGGGTGTTGCAACACCTGCTCACTCTCCCAAGTAGCGTCCTCTACTAGAAGCCCTCTCCATCTGATCAAACACTCTCTGATGGCCCTGCTCCTCAGTTTCCGCTCCCAGAACTCCAAAACCTCCTCTGAAAATAACTCCAACTATCCCTTCTCATCCAATGGGGGAAGATCCTTTGATGTGCTAATGAATTGTCCCACTGCCTTTTTTAGGCAAGACACGTGGAACACATTATGAATCTTTCTTTCCTCTGGAAGCTCTAGCTCGTAAGAAACCTCGCCTACTCGGTGCATGATCCTGTAAGGACCATAAAATCCGGGTTTGAGATTCTCGGCCCCAATCTTCTTCAGAGATGATTGTCTGTAGGGTTGGAGTCTCAATAAAACCAAATATCCAACCTCAAATATGCGCTCTATCCTGTGCTTGTCCACACTTATCTTCTGTTGGTTTTGCGTCATCTGCAGGTTCTCTTTCAACAACTTGAGGATCTCTTGAATCTCTATGATCCAATCCTTGGCCTTGGGAGCTCTTCTCTCCCCGAAGACCAAGTCTACCAAAGTGGGAGCATCATATCCATACAATGCTCGGAAGGGTGTCATACCAATGGACATGTGGAAGGTGGTGTCGTAGTAATGTTCTCTTAAATGTAACCACTTTACCCACATTCTCTATTGTCCTCCTACATAGTTCCTCAAATACCCTTCAACCCACTTGTTGAGAATCTTGGTCTCCCTATCTGTCTGAGGGTGATAGCTGGTGCTAGGTGTCAACTCTCTCCCCACCAACTGAAACAACTCTCTCCAAAATGTCCCTATGAACCGATTGTCCCTGTCACTGAAGATGTTCTTTGGAAACCCATGAAGTCTGAAGACCTCCCTGAAGAAAATCTCGACTACCNATAGATACAGTCCTTACCCTGGACCTTGGGTAGACCGGTGATGAAGTCCATAGATATACTCTCCCATTTCTTCTCTGGAATGGGGAGTGGTTGAAGTATCCCTGCTGGAAGAGCATGCTCTGACTTGTTCAGTTGGAAAGTCACACACTGGATGACATGTCTCATAACCTCTTGTTTGAGGCCCTTCCATGAGAACCTCTCTCTAATCTGTCTCTAGGTTTTGAAAAACCCCTGATGGCCTTCTAGAGATGAATCATGAACTGCAATGAGGATCTTCTTCTTAAGCCCTGAATCTGGCACCAAGTAGACTCTATCCTTGTAAAGTATGACATCATCAATGACCCTATACCAGTCATCCTGTATCTGCCCATCCATTACCTCACAAGTGAACTTGTTCTTGGAATATTCCACTAACAAGTGGGATTTCCAATCTGTTGAAATCTCCATCAAAGAACATGCCATAGGTCTCCTCGATAGTGCATCAGCCACAATTTTCTTCTTCCCCTTGACATACTCTATGTCAAATTCGAATGCATATACCTTCATCACCCATTTCTGTTGGTGCTCACTGAGGTCCTTCTGCTCAAGAAAATACTTCAAACTGTTGTGATCGGTCTTGACCATGAATTTGTTGCCCACCAAATATTGTTTGAACTTGGTCAAGGCATGCATGATTGCCAAAATTTCCTTGTCATAAATGGAGTACAACCTCTCGGGTTGTCTAAGCTTTTGGCTCTCAAATACAATGGGGTGTTCTCCTTGCATCAAAACTGCCCTGATCCCTTTGCCAGATGCATCACACTCTAGTACAAATGGCAAGGTGAAGTCTGGTAGTGCCAACACTGGACAAGTGCCCATGACTTCCTTCATGTGATCAAAGGCTTCCTATGATTTCTCGGTCCATCTGAAGGCCCCATGCTTGGTAAGAACTATCAGCGGTGCTCCAAGCTGAGAAAAACCCTGGATGAACCACTTGTAATAGCTGCACAACCTAAAGAAGATCCTCAATTATGTCACATTCTTGGGCGTCGACCAATCTAGAATGGCCCTGATCTTCTCTTGATGCACCTATACCCCATGTGCACTGATGATGTGGCTTAAGTAAAGCAACTTTGTCATACCGAACTCGCACTTGGACTCTTTGGCATATAATGATTGTGCCTCCATGATGCTCAATACCTGATCTAGGTGCCTCATATTCTCTTGCCATGACTGGCTATAGATCAAGATGTCGTCGAAGAAAACCAAGACTAATTTCCTTAACTGATCCCTGAATATATGGTTAATGCAAGACTGGAATGTAGCGGGTGCATTGGTTAGCCCAAATGGCATAACTAGGAACTCAAAGTGTCCAAAATGACATTGAAATGTTGTCTTCTCTATGTCTTGCTCTCAGATGTTGATCTGATGATATCCAAAGCATAGATCAATTTTTGAGAAGAAAACTCCCCCATGCAGTTCATCCATCAACTCGTCAATGCATGGGATAGGGCATCGGTTCTTGATGGTTTTCTTGTTCAAGGCTTGGTAATCAATGCACATCCTCATGGTGCCATCCTTCTTCAGAACTAAGACAACTGAAGAAGCAAATGGGTTGTTGCTTGGTCTAATGTGTCCCATCGCCAGCAATTCCTCGATTGCCTTTTCTATCTCATCCTTCAACCTCCTAGGATGACGATAGGGGGGTGATCATAGGTTTGGCCCCCTCCTACAACTAAATGGTGTTCTCAAACCCCCTGTTAGGTGGTCTCCCTGGTGGAATTGCCTCAAAGACCTGCTGATGTCGTCCCAACAAATTCTTGATCTTTGTATGGTATTGTTGTCATCCTTCTAAATCCTTCTGAGTAGTGATCAAGCATTTTGCGGCATATGCTACCTCCCCATGTATGAATATCCTCTCCATCCTCTTGGATGAAACTGTCCTGGGTGCTCTTGTCGACATACCTCTTAGAACAACCTTCTTCCCATCCTGATCTTTGAATCCCATTTCCAAGGTTTGGTAGTTGGTAGTGATTTTTCCCAAGGTAGTCATCCACTGAACTCTTAACACCACATCTGTGTCCGATAGGTTAACCACATAAAATATGTCTCTCACTGTGTAGTTGCCTATATTCATCTCTAAGTTTGGAACTCTGTCTAGACACTCCATTGTGTGGCCATCTTCTACTGCAACATCAAACCCCTCAAACTCCTCTGTCTGAAGTGCCTGTCTCGATACTAGTGAAGCATCGATGAAGTTGTGGGTGGCCCCACCATCTATCAGGGAGATTTCCCATTGCCCCCTAATAATCCCTCTGATACGAAGGGTATCATACCTGGGAACACCAGAAAGGGTCGCTATGACTCCTCCCTTTGTTGGTTTCCTCCTGTTAGCCTTCTCTGGTAGTTGTGGGACTACTAGAGGATGGGCTCATGCCGATGTCGGTGGTCTATGGAGAGGTTGATCCTCTGTTGGTGTTGACTCCTCCTTTGAACTAGTGGATCCATTGTCTTTCTCCTCCTCCTCATTGTCTACATTTTCTGTTGCTACCTCAATATAATGAATCTCTCCCTTGCCCATGCACCTGTGGTTTGGGACCCAAGGATCTATGCAGCTGAAACAAAGATTCTTCCTCATAAGCTCTTGCCTAGTCTCATCATCCAACTTCTCCTTGCCCTTCCATTCTCTCTGGAATGGTTTCCTGTCTCGATCCCTCTAGGGCACAAATGGTTTGGAGAAATGTTTAGTCTTTGGCACTGATTTTTCCAGATCTCGAGTGTGAAGGATGGAATCCTGCAAAGTGGGAGGCATGTATGCCTTCACCCATCCTCTCAAAGTATTTGTGAGTCCTTCTGTGAATAGCATGATCAACCTGGGCTCTGATATATCTGTCACTGCCATGGCTACCCGCTGAAACTCTATGATGAATGCCTCTACTGTGCTAGTTTGTCTCAACTGGGCTAGATCCTTGAAGTGTATCTAGGGATCCTTCCTGTCAAACCTTTCCATGAGCCTATCTGTAAACTCCCTATAGGAGGTTATGCGGTTGTGACCCAATGTCACCAGTCCATGATACCACCACTCGTGTGCCTCACCCTCCAAGTGTAAGGTGGAAAAACTAATGGCCTTTGTCTCAGTCATTTGGTTGAGCTTGTAATATGTGTCTAGCTTATGTACCCAAGCTTTGGCGGTGTATTTGGATGATCCATCAAAAGAAGGGATGGTGAGTTTCCCAACTTTTCGGATGAAATTGAGGTTATGCCCCTACTGTTGTTGTGGTCCTCCCCTCTACGTCTCTCTGGGGCGGTTCCTGATTCCGAGTCCACAATACTCGACTAAGGTCATGTCCTAATGGAAGTCATGACCCAATGCTGTGTACTCTCTTCTATACTCTGCAATGTCGTCAGCATGAGTGGGTGGCCTCTGTGCTATCGGTGGCGGTGCTGCTACCAGGGGTGCCCTCTGGAAACTGGGAAACAAGGGTCTGGGAATCCTACTCGTAGAGGTGTATGTGAAAGAGGGTGACTGGGGCCTACTTCCTTCTCTTAACTTCCCCTATGCTGCATGCGAGACTTGTGTATCTGGGGTGCCCACTCTAGCCAATCTATCAACCACCTGTGCCAAGGACTGAGACATGGTTCGTTGACTAGCTAACATATCATTGATAACCTACATGAAAGATGCCTTTGGATCTATGAGGGCCTTGCCACTACCCTTTGGTCACTCATATCTGTCTCCTAGCATCCTCTCTGCCTCGCATTTAGCCTCACACTTTGCCCTTCTCTTTGCTTCTCTGTGTGCCTCTTCCTCTTCCTCTGAGCTAGGAGGAAAAAGGGGAAAATCAGGCCTATGCCTTCTTTCCCGATGCTTGTTGTAAGTGACATATTCATCACCTACGTGTTCACGGCCCTCTGGGTCTTTTGCTGCACTCATTGTCTTTAGTCACAGGCTAGCAGGACTAAAGCTTTGATACCACTATAATTTTCCTGACTTGTCTAGTCTAGGAAACGCTGCTAATGTGTGTGTAGGATCAAAGGTTTACAGTATATAAATGATCATACAAATAATAAACGTGAAAAAGGAATGCAAAGTTTGTATTATGATATCTCTGTGGATTACAAAATGGCCGAATGCGGCTGAATAAAATTACAATACTCGACTAGATCAACAGAAAAAGGATCTTAGCCAGAATACAAATAAGAAACTACGACTGAATAAAATAGCAACACTCGGCTAGATCAAAAGAAAAAAGGATCTTAGCCGGAATACAAATAAGAACCTAACAGATAATACCCAGAATATGGGAGCACTGCGGAATCAATGAAGAATTATGGAAGACCTGGATGATCTTCCTGGTGACTAGGGTGTGTCTTTCAACACCGAAATTAGCCAACTGGTGTCTTCCTCCTGGAATACACTAAACTATCTCTCCTGAGATGAGCCTCTTCTCCTCAATGACAAGTCATAATCTGCATAATTATGAATTAGGTCGCTGACTCTTCCTTTATAGCTTTCCAAAACCCTAAATCATGATGAAACCCTAATTCACTGTTGACTTCCAAAACCCTAAATCACTGTTGAAACCCTAATTCATTGTTGACTTCTGTTTTTATCTCATAATGAATTAAAAGCGCTTTTAACCCTTTTTATCTCAATGTCACTTTCTGAATATAACACCTGTGACTGGAGTGACCTCTAGTAACCTTGTTTACCCCTCTTTGGCCCTGGCTATAGTCTAACGGGGCGGTTTAAACCATTAAGCCTCCTCTCTGGAGCTCTTATTTGGAAAGGGACATTACACTCCTATTCCATAACTCACATAGGTTATCACTATCATGTACTAAAGAATGGACATTCTTACTCTGAAACATGTATAAGTTCCCGCTCTACCCCAATGACCATGGCTATGTTCGGGCTATCTTTCTCTAGACGCATGAGTACCTACCCTCTCTGAAAAGTAATAGAAAAACCCTTATCCTCCATAACTGATATTGAGATCAATTTATTCTTCATTCCTAGTATGTAAAGAACATCCTTGGCATCAAACAAACCTCCTGACTCAAGCTGGAACAAGAATATTCCATCTCCCTTGACTACATACTTGTCATCATCGCCAAGCTGCACATGAACCTCTAAGTCCCTCTTTGTCAGACTATTGAATATATTTAATGCTTATGTCATATGAAAATATGCACCATTTTCCAAGTACCACACAATCCTGGTATTTGTGTTGGTAGAAAGAAAAGAAACTAGTGATAAATCCTTCTCAAACTTCACTATAAACTCATCTAGTTGTGTCTTTGTTGATGTTGGTGCATGCGTCTTTCCTCTTCCCTTATTCTTATCTAGACACTGGGATGCATAATGCCCATTCTTATGACATGATAAGCACTTGATTTTACTCAAGTCCTTCTTCTTCCCCAGTTGTGATGTTCCTCCATGATTGTTACCCTTCTTATTGGAACCCTTTCCTTTTCCCTTCCTTTTCTTACTAACAAGGGCCAATTTATCATCACCACTTCCATTATTTCTACTTTTAGACTCCTCCCAAGTCTCTTCATGGATGCAATCATCCCAAATGATTTTCTAATCTGGGAGATTTTACTGAGCGTAGACTCCCTTGACAAATGGTTCCCAAGACTTGGGAAAACCATTCAATGCCACATTCATGATCTCTATGTCATCCAATTTCTCCCATATAGATACAATCTAATCACATACCTAAGTGATCCTCATGAAATAGCTAGTAACATTGTCAAATATAGACATTTGCACACATCTAAGTTTATTTTTTAAGACCATCTTCTTATTCATGTTAGTGCTCTGGAATAATCCTACCAGGGAATCAAACATCTCTTTTTCCATCTTCTTCTCAGATAAGTGAGGAATTATATGATCCTTCATTGAATCAAATATTACCCACTCAACTTTAATCTCCTTCTTCTCGTGAGCTTCCAAAGCTATGAGATTTTTTGGTGGAACAACTATTTTGTCCACTAACTCCCAAAGTTCATATTCCTTCAAGGCCAAAGTAAATCGTGTTTTCCAATATAGGAAGTTTGATTTTCCATACAATCTATATTCAACTCTCAGACTTGTTGATGACATCCCTTAAACCTGATAAACTGCCCTGGAAATAACTTGCTACTGAAATTGCCCTTGTACTAACCTGTATTATCTTGTGCATAACTGTCACCACTGAAACTCACGTATGTATGTGAATTTCCTTAATTAAACCCAAGTATGTATGTGATTGTTCCTTCTACAACCCACATATACTTTCATACAACTAAAAACCCTGGTTCTGCTTTAGTACAATTGTTTCCCTAAAATCCAACCCTTGATTTCTAATTGTTGGTTATCAATCTGCTAAGATCTCCTTGAAGATATTATATATTTTCTATCAACTACTATGGGTATGAGATATGGCTTCCTCTCAAAGCATATGATTTGATACCATGTTCAAATTCCTTACTCTAACACCTAGGTACTTTATTATCTAGTGATTCCCATGTTGTAAATCAGATTAGTAGCTCACAAAACATAATACACTTGATAGAATAATAAACTCAAACAAATATAGCAAGATCAATATTGGAAACATAAATCTCATACACAAGAAACAAATATATTCTTCCCATCGACTAAGCTTATTGTTTAAATAACTTCAAATCTTACAAGGGCTCCCTTACTAGGAAAATGGCCGATAGAGAAATATAGATAACTTTAGACAACACTTGCAGACCCTAGAAACACATGGTTTGTTATACGATCTTGAAATTTCATGTGTCCTAAGGTGTATGGGCCTTTCCTTAATAAATCCCATGCATAAGTGCTTGTCTCCACTGAAAACCACATACATGTGCATAAAGGATGTATGAAAAACTCTGTACGACATGACCCTGTTGTTGCGGCTCTAATATGATGAAACCCACTTGCAGATACCTTTATTCTCTATTCTCCCTAATTTGTATTGATCTCTATATGAAACTCCTTCTCCACCTATCCAAGATCTCCTTGAATCACAATATTTCATTATTCAATCACTTGAGAAAAATTCCTTCTTTTCTCTCCCAAGTGTATCAATTGTCTCCTCCTTCACCCTTTCCATACTTTTATAATATTGAGTTATGACCTAACCCTAATATCCAAAGTGATTGATTGTTTAGATTACTTCTCATATCACTTGAGATCAATGGCTGATATTTAATTGACTAATGCTAATTTTAGCATTTCATTAAATATAACTCAACTAATTAATAAAAGCACTTTACTTTAATAATTCCTTTAATTAAAGTAAATTACCAAGGTAGAAGGATTTGGATGACTTCCACACCTCTATACACTTATAAATTTATGGAAGTACCTATCTGATGCTACCAACATCAACATTAATTCCTAAGAGAATCATATGTTGACAATAAATTTAGTTTAAAATATTTATTTGCAAGAGAATTTGCAGATTCACCCTTCATCTCTTCTTCCCCATCTTGACTACAAGAATACATTACATGATTAAGGTAATGGATTGAATTTGGAGATAGATGGGACTAACAATCAAATCAAAGGTACTCATCCAAAACATATTCTTGACATAATTAAGTTTCACGAGGTGAATTTTATGCAATAGAAGTTGGGAGATGAACAAATGTCACAGTCATTTTTGGAAAAAGGATTAAGAGAGTGTTGTAAACTTGACAACTAAAAATTATGATGATACACATCTACTAATCATTATTTTGTATTAAAAATAAATCTATCCATCTATGGTATCAAGACCCATTGATTGTCCAACCCCATATAATGTGCAAATTGATGTCCAAAAACAACAAGAGAGAAAGATTGCAAAGGAATTTCTATTCTTTTGAATATTGTTTTTCAGAGGAATGATTTCAAAGAATCCCATGGGAAATTTTATCAAGGACACTAATAAGTTACTATATCTTAGATACCCTTATACTCTATCACCAGATTACTTTGAAGATACCTATTTTTGGAAAAGGAACAAGAGAGTGTTGTAAACTTGACAAAAAATTATGATGATACATCTATGTTAATCACTATTTTGTATGACAAATAAATCTGTCCATATATGGTATCGAGACCCATTGATTGTCCAACCCCATATAATGTGCAATTTTTTTATGGATAATTTTTTTCATAGGAATTATTTCAAATAATCCCATGGGAAATTTTATCAAGGAAACAAATAAGTCACTGTATCCTAAAGACCCTTATACTCTATCACCAGATTACTTGTAAGATAGCCATTTGATGGAGGATTTTCAGAGTCATTGTTTATCCTTTCATTCTTTCTTAGTGTAAGAATACAGTTCAAAAAAAAGATAAAGCACTAGAATTATAAATGGAAGAAATTAAATATCAGGCTGAAATTATTTGGCATAATTGTGTGCTTGTACAAGCTCGGATCATGAAGAAAAGATTTCCTAGGAGAGGAATATGATATTTTATAAGCATTGGTATCAATCCTATCAACTTCAAAACCTATTCATACTCCACTCTCCTATAATATACTATTTTATGTCAAAGAACGGTAGAAGGAAAATGAAGTTGTAACAAACTTCATCAAAACAATCTATGAGAATGCACCTTTGATAGGTACCTATATTTGTGACGAAGATATATTCCTTTTTGTAGTCATAATATTTGATAATATTCCTCTCAAATTTAGTATTTAGTCTTAAATCCAACAATATGGAGAAAAAAATGTGAAGGATAATGATTTTTTTCTTAATGCCAATGGTGGTTCTGATGAAAGGATGGAAAATGATGTCCACTAATTGATGGTGTCAATACTAAGGTTGTGGAATCCCTAACTGAAAATTTGGTTCTAATAGCCACACAGCCATGGATCAAGTATGAATATATCACAATGATTAAAAGGTATTCATTACCTAAGAAAGTGATGGTCCCATATATTGAACCACTTGTCATGCACCATGAAAAGAAAAATGGATTTTCCTAAAAGGTAATGGTATTGATTTTCATGACAAAGAAACTAGGTAAAGACAACATCATGGTAAATCACTTATTTTCAGATTCCACTCATGAATTTAGTGATTTCATTTGAAATTTTTATGTATCAGTGAATTTTTTTCAAATTCATCACCTCCATAGTGGTCTTCACAAAATGGTGAATACCCTATACTATTTTCTATGAATGAAATAAACTCTTAATTATTCCAATGATATGTTACATTAGCCTAAATCCATGTTAACCCCAGATATATAAAGTGCCAACATGGATCAAATTCCTCAAGGTCTAGACCTTTGTTAGAGTGAAAAAATTGAGGAAATATTTGCACCTTGAGGTATTTGATCCATCTTAGTGCTCGATAGATCTGGAGTTAAGATGGATCTAGGCTAGTTCTAGTCATGGGTAACAACATCAAAACTTTAGATGATCTTCATTATGTGTATATTTTTTAGATGAATTTTATCCTCTAACATTTATTGAGTGTGTGTGTGTGTGTTTGGTGGTGTGAAGATCCTCTTTGTTTCAAACCATTTTTCTATCAGTATGAACAACATGTTTTGATTTTGCTAATAAATCTCCCATAATTCTATATCTAATTTTTTCCGTTGCACCTTTTTTATTTTGGAATTTTATCTTCTTTGCTCTCCCTTTAATTCTTAAGCCATATGATGGGACTAATCAACCTTATCCAATCTATGTCATTCATAATATTGTTTTCTATGTTATTTCATTTGTTCATGTGATTCATTCTTCTTATGTCTTCTAAACCAATGTCACATCGACCTTGTTCCTCCCTAAATATCATTTGACATGATTATGTTGAATATTCAAACTTATGTACTCTTTTATCATAAAAAGAAGTAAAAAAATAATTGCACCATAGGGAGGTGTTTAAGAACTTTATGCTTATATTGAGGCATTGTAAGAAGGATGATATACAAAACATTATTGAAATTAGGATAATAAACCAAACATTGTTGAAAACAATTCATTATAGGAAGAATTTTAAGAACTTGATGCTCAACTTAATGCATTGTTTGAAGGAGAATATACAAAACATTGTTGAAATCAATGCATCAAAGGAAGGAATTTAAAAACCTGGTGCTTAAATTAATGCATCGTAAACATGAGAGTATACAAAACTTTCTAAAATCAATGCATTGTAGGAATGAATTTAAGAACTTGATGCTTAAATTAATGCATTGTAAAAATGAGAATATACAAAACATCATTGAAATCAATGCATCATAAGAAGTAGTTTAAGAATTCGATGCTTATATTAATGCATTGTAAGAAAGAGAATATTACACAAAACATTTGTTGAAACCATATAACAATGAGAGAACATTGAATTCAATGAAATGTAAGGAAACATTACACTCTATATTATGTGTGGACCTCAGTGGACCTGTCCTATAGACCCTACTACTTGGGGAACATAACTACTACTTGGAGGCCTTGAGAAAGGTAATGTATCATTCCTCCCATAATTAACACCTCCCATCCTGGAGCCTTACATAGTGTACTAAAATTTGGTATGACTATTACATGTACACCAAAAAGCCCCATGGTTCATTCTTCTATGAGAATAAGGGAAAAAATGTCTAGTTTGATGCAACTGCTATAAAAAATGATAAAAAAATAAAGAATGTTATAAAAAAATTAAGAAATTATGAGACAATGAATGACCAATTAAAAATACAAAGGTCACCTTGAGATCTACCCCCTAATGCACTGAATGCGTAATCATAAAAAAGGATTTATCCCATTAAAAGTGACAAAAGAAAGAATAAGTGCTTGAAACCTGAAAAGGGGACTTGCAATGCAATGAAATAATATCAAAAGGAAACATAAGGGGTTTGGAATACAAAAAGTACTGAGGAAAGGGTACCTCAAGTAGAAATAAATCCCTCTACAAAGGTGCTCATGAATATGGACCAAATATGATAACTATTACACACCAAAATGTCACACTTGAGTTTCACACCCTAAGTGTCTCAAGTGTTGCAAAGTGATGCATGCACCTTGTTAAGTGTCGCATGCAAGACCACAAGTGTCGTATGAACCTTACCTAGTGTCGCATTCATTTTTCTAAGTTTTGAAACCCTTTAACACCATGAAACACATTTTCCATGACCCCTAAGTCACATTGGAGGACGAAACCCATCATGTCAAGGCCAAAAACACACCTTTTCCTTGGAAAATCGACCATTGTTTGGGCATTTATGAAGGGTGGTGCCCCCTTGGCCTTATTGGGGGGGTGTCATTTCATGGGATGGTGCTCCCATTTCCATGTTAAGGGAGATCCACTTTATAGGATGGCGCTCTGTCTCTAACTTTAAGGGAGCGTCAATCTTGTTAGGAAAGAGAGGTTGGAAAAAGAGAAGGAGGTTTTAGTCGATTCAGTGGCCATTTTAATGTAAATCATGCCTAAGGATGAAGTATAGGTTAACAGTCAAATGATCAGGTTTATTTGGCTATGTACAGTTTAGTTATACTGAATTAATATAGTGTGGAAAGCTTTGTTTCGAGCTTAATCTGAAGGAATCTATGTTCATGATAGTTAAATCAAGTCATTGAGGATGTGATGGTTATTTTTTGTGTTTAACCTCTGTGGAAAATTTTATAATAGGTCTCAGGTTATGTGTGATTGATATATCTATGCAATATATATCTGCATATATATATATATATATATATATATATATGTGGTGCAGTAAGGTTATAACTGGTTAATTAACTGAATCCATTACAAGAATCTAAAACCATTAACATGGAACAGTTAGATCCAAGGCAGAATTTGAGGTTTATTGTATTCTAATGGTCAAATTGTGAATGCAGATAAGTAAGCTACATGAGCCATCGATCTAACAAAAGAATAGATCATGATCGTTGAAGGATGAATTCAGCAAAAAGCCACAACACTCATCAGATCTGGGAGTTACAGAATAATATCGTCATATCAACATCCAATTAATTCATGACTGTCAAATATCAGTGAAGGCAGATCGATGGCGGGGAGCCATTGCGGGATTCAAAGGATGAGTTAACGTCCGCTCAGATTTTGGTTCTGCAATCCACGATGATCGTCGATTGTCACCCGTCAACAAATCGACGGCTCACATTGGTCCATCCACCAACGTGCATATTCCATTGCAGAACTCGATGACGATTTTAAAGTTTTTGTATGTTGGAACTCTACAATCATCCCTGATCGTAGATCTTCACGTCGGTTTAAGCACGATCGTTGATCCTTGATGAGAGTTAGCACCCGACAAATTGGAACAAGGTCATGTCCCTCGATCACATGGGTTGGAGTTAAATATCCTGTGTTCTAGTGCTTAGGGAAGGTATTGGTGCCTCTAGAATAAGTAATTGGTTGTGTAAGTGGTCCTGTGACCAAAGGGATTGTTAAATGGGAGAAATCAGGTCTAAAGTGAATGGAGATGTGATATAAGTAAATGTACAGGAAATGCAAAGAAGGCAGAGTACGATCATTTTAGTGATCGAATCTGAGAGATAAGATGATCCTTGGCACCCCTATTTCGGGGTTTATAATGCAATTACAACAGAAGATTGCAAGAAAGGAATTTAGGACGGGAGGTCCTACATCAATATTGAAGGTATTTCTAAGGTGAATGGGGGAACAATTGAGGTATAAAACCTTTGATTATAGAGGAAGCATCTGCATTTTGATGTTAATATCCACGCAAGGGTTGGATGAGGAGAACTTGGAGAGGTTGCAGTAGCACCAATCGTGATATGTAATTATCTTCTTATTGGTTCCCATTCAATATATACTTGGCCTATTTCCTTCAAGTCTATGTCTTGTTACATGTGCTGGTATAATATTGCTTTAATATTTGTAGATAGAATTGTATTATCTAATCAAGTAGAGTAGGAGATAGTTCTCTTTTTTATCTGTTTCATACCTCAGTTTTCCCTAGGGGATTTGAGGATCAATCTCCAGGGATTGGAAGCAGTGAAGAAAAACATAAAAAAAGGTACAACATATCCTTTCTCTCCTTCTCGATTTGATTGTTGTAGATGATTTTAAAGAGATGTTAGTGTCCACTTGTACTCTTCCTGTCTTGGTACAGGGGTATAGTAATCCAAGGTAAGTTTCACCTATTTGCAGGGGGAATATTTTGTAATAGGGAAATGGCGACTCCATTGGAGATCGACTCTGACTAGTCTTTCCTTGGACCATCTAAAGCCTTTTCCTATCATTAGATATTACTTGTTTGGTGCCTATTTCTGATATATTTCCCCTTCCCTCTTCCTCATTGAATATTTTATAGATTCATTGACTGATTTTGAGATTGTGGAAGTCATTTTTGAACTTTTAAAAAACTGGCACTCCCATGTAGTGTACATCGGGGTGCCACTTACCTGACTAGCACTCCCCCAAGCCTGCTAGAGGGCGACATTATCCTGACTGGAGATCCCCTAATCCTCCTAGGGAGTGTCATTCTCCATATTGGTGCTCTTTCTCTTTGATAATAGGGGCACCAATCTCCCTTTTCATGATTTTTTGCCTCTTTATGCCTTCTTTTTCTAAGTCTTCCTTTGAGAGGTTTTTTTCCCAGCGACTCCTGATTGTATTTGACTTTTTTTGGATTGAGTATTTGATAATTATCACTCATTTTTAACTTTGTTGAGATTTTAAACCTATTCTAAGTTGCGATATTGGTTCATCTTGCTTTTCACTAGTTTGGTCTTTGTATCGTGATCTTTTCAATTATATGATTGATTGGAAGAGTCTGCAAAGGTTTGATTGGTCTTGAGTTTTTGTTCAATGTTCTTTAGAACATCTTGCTCTTTTGAATGATTGAGATTCATTTTCTTACCACAACCTAGCTTGAATACATGTTTGTTGTTTCTCATCTTTAAGGATTGTTGAGTGATTTCCTCTTTATCTTTTTCATTGTTTGTGTTCTTTGTTCTTTCTTGTCGACTTTTTGAGTTATTGATTGAATGAGTTATTTCACACTTAGTTTCTCTCAGTTCTCATTAGTTTTGAGTGCATTTCTTGTTCGATATTTTTACTTTGTATTCCTTTGTATTTGCATTGGATTCTTGCATTGAAAGTTACTAAGGAAGTATAAAGAACTTGCATTTGATTTAGGTTCATTTGTTTTTTTAATAAAACGAACATAAATTGATTGCATTCAAAGTTTTCGGTGGTACACATTTGTAGTTTTCATCTGGAAAACTGCATTGGGTTTATGCATTTGGGAATGGAAAAATACTCTTCTCCTTTCCATAGATAGAGTTCATCAAACAAAAGAACATATGCATGTCATTATGTTGCACTCTTTTGGAGTCAAAGTCACTAATATCATCAGTTTCACTTCCATACCCTTGAGTAAACAACAACCTAAAAATAATAGCTCTAATTAAAATCTATTTATAAATTTTTCTTTTTAGGTCTCTGCAAACCTACATTATCTTGAGTGTAGGGATTTGGAATAGGTGTTTAGAATAACTTTCCAAAGCCATAAACAAACATAGAATATTATGATAGGGAGAGATAATCTAATTTTTGTATAAGCATAGTCATGACCCCCCTCTCAGAAAAGGGTTAACCATGAGGTCGTGTGCGAGAGAGAAGCAGAGATTACCCCTCTGAAGCTTAACCAAATGTAGTGGAAATATTGTATATTGGGGGTTATTCTTTAAGTGTCATTGGTTTCATTAGGTTTAGGTGCTTCATGAATATCAAATCCGTTCAAGGTCCTCTGAAGTTTACCAGTCCTCTTGTCTTCAGTCCTCTAGAATAATTTTAGACTTAATATCATGCCCATACATTCGATCCCAACTTTCGATTGTACCCACCTGGAGGCTTAATGTGAATTGATAACCTTATTGGCATTTATATTTAGGGTTCATACTCAAGGTGACGATGAAGGGGAGTCTTTTTTGTACCTAGGTCAAACGTTGGTCAAAATCACTCAGGCTCCTCGGGGGGTAACCCACGGATAGACCGTGAGGGAACTTGCACCAAGGTGTAAGTCTGTTAAGTAGGTCATGAATGTAAATGATCCACCCACCCTATCCCAACCCCTTTTTCATATTGATTCTACGACATTGGATTTCATCACCAACTAGCACATTACTGTGAAAAGGTTTGTTTGTTTCGTTTACTTCCTAGATTTTTTAGCGTGTGTTGTTTGTTTTCCCTAGAAATCCATTAGGGTTGATTCCATGTATATGGAATCAGTTCCCAAAACTACCAACGAAGGAACCCCTTTTCTTGGTATACCATTTGTTTCTCCTTTGTGGGACATGTTGGTCCTCCTTATATCGCTACTTTGACTCTTCATGGACTCACTACTGGGTTACTAGTTTGGTTGTTTTCCACTCCGGTCAACATAAATCCTCGTATTGATTCGTACATAAGTACTCCACCCCAAGACCATCAACCTCATGTCTATCCTCTTCCTTCTTTTCTGGTAGGGTCTTCTTCTCATTCTTCCTCTTTTCCTAGTGAAAGATCTACGACTGGTAACTAGGTGGACAAGAAGAAGAAGAAAAGGAATATTAAGAAGAAGAAAAATAATCTAGTGGGGAAACTTACAACCACTATAGAACATGTTGGAAGTGATCAACTAGATATTTCTTATCATGTTGGGAGTGTTGATAATTTTTAAAAGTCTACAAAGACACATTGCAAACCCAAATTCCCTTGCATGCTTTGTAAGGGTGACTACCTTCTTAGGTATTGCTTCGGTATTCCCAAGGTTGTAGAAGTGTGGTCTGAGGGTTCTCCACCCATGTCATCAGTCGTTGCAGGTCATGTTGGTGACAAACCATCAACTAGTGATAATCAAGTTGGATGTAAGAAGGGTAAAGTCAAATTTCCTTGCTTGTTATGTAAGGATATGCATCATAGTTACATCTTCCCTCGTATGGATGAGGCTTCATATCTGCTGGAAACTAATGTTGATGTCCAGCAAAAACTTCCATCTCCCAACCCACCATTGGTTGATGAACTGGTTAATCTAGTTCCATCATCGTTCAATCTAGTTGATTAGGTAATCCATTTGGTTCCATCATCAGTTGAATCGATCGATCAAGTGATCGATTCGATTTCACCTTTGATTGATCCCACTCTCCCCTTAGAGAGTGAATTTAAAGTGGTTGATCCAATACAACCCTATCTCCGACCTCTAGAAATCATGTTGGAGCGAAGCCACTAGATTCTATCACGCAGATGGGGGAAAAGTACCAACTATCCATGGGTTTTGTTCGAAACCTTTGGAAATTACATTGGGAAGTATCGAGCTCGGTATTTGTTGTTTCTTATGCTCGCTAATACATGATAATAGGTTATCGAGTATACTTTTATCTCTTTTTCAGATGCATAAAAGCTATACAAAAAAGGAACTCTTTGGAGTTTCCTTTAATCTCTTTTCAGACTCCCTAAACATGAAAATATTATTGAGTGAGCTTGTTTCCTTTCACACTCGTTAAAATGTTTCAAAGGGAATATTTCAAGTGGTAGTTTATCTCTTTTTCGGCCTTGCGAAACTAATTATGAAAAAATAATACTCCAGTCAAGCATGATTAGAAGAGTTCTCCTCTGTATTGTTTTACACTTTTTTCGGGCTTGGGAGACTAAATTTACGAAAAATTCATTCATGGATTTGTCTTTAAGTTCTTTTCAAATTCTCTAAATGTGAAAAACCATTGCGTTTACCTTCTTTGGTTTCATAAAACTATGCATTGAAGGACCTATGTGATTCCAATCTCCAGGAACCATCAGGGACTGAACCCCTCCTTCCTCAGGTTTGTTAAATATATGGAAAGGGACTCATCTGAAGGATGAGATATACTGAGAATTTGTTATCCTCCTCAAGCTCGTTAAAAAAGAAAGAGGTACTCATCTATTTGGATGGGGGGGGATTTTGAAGGAAGTGGGTCAAGTTTTTGGAATCCTTTATGGCAACTATTGTCGCCCTTAAACATGGCACTTGTTTGTGTCTCGTCTTACAGTTGGTTAATCCTCTTGTCTCCGATTCATACCAATTCCATGTGTCGTACTTTTTCGTTCTAGTCGAAGAGTGCTCTTATTTTCCATCACATTATGTTATCGATACTCATAAAGTCAAATGTTTCCAAGTCACTTGTCATACCTCATCACGTTCAAGGGAAGTTTCACTTCAAACCATCCATCTGTAGTATTACCAATTTCCATTTCCTATGTCATTCCACACTCATTTGATACACCATCTTGCATCACTTTCTTGTGTCTGGTTCATGTCGATGATGGGGAATACATCATTTCCCTCCTTCGACAAGTATATTCATGTTGAATTCAACACACTATCCGGGAATTATACTTAGAAACCAGTTAGTACCTTGGGATATGCATGCCTCAATGGAAGGCTTCCTCACTTCCGACAATAGGTTTACATCATTGACCTCTGAACAAATGATTCCACGAATATTCAGCCTCAGATCATTTATTCACATTCATTGGAATGTACTAGGGTACATTGGGATTCATTGTCATAATTGGTGATTTCCCTCTCACTTGTTAATGGTTTACCTCAATGACCAATAATCAAGTGGTTTCTAGCATGTTTGACATCAAATCATCTATTCACATGGATAGATTTGTACCGCATCGGGATCGAGACGAAGACCCTAGGTTGGGTGCTCATTTTGTTATGTTCTTTTCCCAAGTTGTGATGGAGATCATTTGAGCATGTAAAATATTTCAGTACAATCATCATGCTAGAAATATTACTATATATATATTGTCACATAGATCCACATTGTATTGATTTGTGGCTGTGTTTTGTCATCTCGTAGCTCCATTGTGTACTTTTTCGTGGTTGTGATCCGTTCATGTCATGGAGGTATGGATCCACATTGTATGTTTGGTGGCCATATCCTTATTTAGTATTCTCATGGATCTGTATTGTACTGGTTAGAGACCATGTTTTGAGTTATCTCGTATTTCAAGCATAGGTATGTTTGCCTCGGAAATGGAACATATTTGTATATTGACTAATGATTGTTTGCAGCTTATTCTAGGTTATCCTACTCTAGCACCCTTTCATTGATTAATTTGTAAAGTTTTTTGGCCATGAGTTTCTCTTCTGACCTCACACTTTATGGGACATTTGTTACACACTAAAATGTCACACTTAATGTTTGCACCCTAAGTGTCCCAAGTGTCGCAAAGTGACATGTGCACCTTGTTAAGTGTTGCATGCATTGCCGCAAGTCTCGTAT
Organism: Picea engelmannii; assembly: GCA_009831015.1. Taxonomy (NCBI): domain Eukaryota; kingdom Viridiplantae; phylum Streptophyta; class Pinopsida; order Pinales; family Pinaceae; genus Picea; species Picea engelmannii. The sequence continues at coordinate 71,143 of ML815112.1, forward strand.
GCACCTTACCTAGTGTCACATTCTTTTTTATAAGTGTCTCAACCCCTTGACACCATGAAATACATTTTCTATGACCCCTAAGTCATATTGGAGGAAGAAACCCATCATTTTAAGGCCAAAAACACACCTTTTCCATGGAAAATCGACCCTTTTTTGGGAATTTATGAAGGGTGTCACCCCACTGGACATGTTGAGGGACTTCCACTTCATGGGATGGCACTCCCATTTCCATTTTAAGGGAGATACACTTTATAGGATGGTTCTATGTCTCTATCTCTAAGGGAGTGTTAGTCTTATTAGAGGAAAATGGGGGATTCTCCGCCTCTTTCTAAGGGCAAGCTACGAGTTGGATGAGGTTTGTTGTGATCAAATATTACCATATGGGATATATCCTAGGATATAATCCAAACTTAAGAAGCCATATCCTTCATTTTCTCATGGTGGTCGTGCCTCTCAAGCCTATATATTGAAGGTATTTCCAAGGTGAACGGGGGAACAATTGAGTTATCAAACCTTTGATTATGGAGGAAGCATATGCATTTTGATGTCAATATTCATGCAAGGGTTGGATGAGGAGAGATTGGAGAGGCTACTGCAACATCAATCATGGTTTGTAAGTATATTATTATTGGTTCTCATTCAATATATATTGGCCTATTTCCTTCAAGTCTATGTCTTGTTACATGTGGTCATCTACTATTGCTTTAATATTTGTAGATAGACTTGTCTTATATAATCAAGTAGAGTAGGAGATAGTTCTCTTTGTTGTCTATTGCAAACCTTAGTTTGTTCCAAAGGGTTTGAGGACCAAGCTCCAAGGATTATAAGTAGCGAGGAAAAACATCAAAAAAGGTACATCATATCCTTTCTCTCCTTCTCGATTTGATTGTTGTAGATGAGTTAAAAGGGATGTTGGTGTCCACTTGTACTCTTTATATCTTGGTATAGAGGTCTATTAATCCAAGGGAAGTTTCACATGTTCGCAGGGGGAATATTTCATAACAATAACCTTTCATGTTAATGACATCATCACCATGAAGTAACCCCAGTACGTTTTCATCCACTATACTTTCACTTTTGGTAGGTGTTATTGGGATATATCCCTCTATTTGGGTATTCAAACACCTAATAGGGTCTTTTGATTCATAGCTAAACTTGCCAAATTGCATAAAATCTTGAGCTAATGTGAATTTTGAAGGGGATATCTAATGTGAATTGCTTATATGGATTCTAGATTAAGTGATGGCATACTTTATATGATTCTAAGGACTTGTATCATGGATTTATCATTTTTTTAGGGATTATTGTGGACATATGTGCTAGGGTTGCCTCATATAAAGAGGCTAGTGCTTCATATGTGAGATATCACTTCTCACTTGTGAGATATCACTTCTATTGCTATTATATCTTCTCTTTTTATATGGAGTACTTGCACGCACCTTTGGAAGGATAGTCTTTTGGATGCTTTGTCTTATTTTGGTGGATGATATTTGAGATAGGGTTTCCTCATGCATAGAGACTTGAATGATTAAGTCTTCTTCTTCACGTTTAAGTGTTTTTTCATGGTGTATTTTGGTGGATTCTCTATATTGTTAAATTCTTGCAAGTTACCCTGTGAGCTAGGTTATTTTTTCTAGAAACCCTAGGAGGGATTAAAAGTCTTTATCCCCCTCCCTATTTTCATTCATGTTGTTTGTTGAAGAATTTAAGACCTAGTTCTAGGGATTAAATTTCTTTATACCCCTAGGGATTTGTATTGGCTAGTTCAAGATCCAGGGTTTATAAGTCCATAAAATTTAGGGTTTGACCTAGTTCACTTGAATCTTGAAATTATACATCCTAGAAGGATATGACACCTAGGGTTTATAAGGCCATAAACCTTGGGCTTTTTATTTAGAGTTTCGATCCTATGCCTGCAAGGATTTATCCCTAGGGTTTCAAACCTCCATCTCTTCTTGGATATATAATAGATGGTGTTACTTGACTCCATTTTCCCAAAGGAACAAAATGGAACTAGTATTGAGCTTTCAAAGTGATACAAAACATCTAATCACCCTCTCTCTCTTAAAGCAACCTAATAGTTAGATATCTTACTAACTTCCCATCCTCAACCTAACTCAATGCTTGAAAAATTAAATGAACTTATTGTTGTTGTTATAAATCATTGCTACAACCATTAGGGCTTGATAGTATTGTTGATAACTTACTTAATATTATGCTTTAAGAAGGTTAAAATCATTGTTGGACACATGGATCTTAATCCACTCATTAAAGGTTATATTTTAAGATTTTGTTTACTAATTTTGAGGGATGATTTCTTGTTGTTGTTACAAAAAAATCTTTGTTGATATAACATTGTTTATTGCTGCAAATTTTACTAAAACAACCCTTTTACTTGATAGATAGTGTTCTAGAGATGATTTTTCATTTGTTAGACTTGGTAATTGTCAGTTATTGCATCGAAAAGCTTATCTCACACACAACAATCAATTACCTTGTACGAACGCTTCCTAATATTTCACATTTAATTATACCTAGACTATCCCTTGAGGTGACCAAGATAGGGGGTCATAGGATTGGATAATATTGCTATAGGATCCCTTTAGGTCATTAGGGAATCCTCCCTTGTGTTGGACCCATCCTTCACTAAAATAAGGGAAGTACTTTCCTAGGTAACATTGGCACTTACTACCAATTGTTACACAAGTTTATCATCTTGTGAAGGCTTTGCACAAGTGTCAAATTTCATGATAACAAGTGCCTTGGATATTTGAGGAGAATTTAGAATTAGGAAGGACAGTGATTTAACCCAAGCAGGTGTTTTTTGAACTACAATTCATTAAGACTCCTAAATCAAAAGGTTTTCCGTTGGAAAATTGTTAAAATTTTGAGAAACTTTTCTTCAAATATTGTTATCTTATACGGTATAGAAAGAAGCATGTTGAAGAATGTGGGGTTCTAGAAGGGGTTTTTTCACTAGATAAGGACTATCCTACCTCAGTAGGAAGGAAATCACACATCTCAAAGGCCAAGTCGCATGCTAGAAAAGAATTTAGGGAAGGAAAAAAACTTACTATGTCTGGGTCCCTTAGAGAAAGGAAGACCCCTAAAGCTTGTCCTTAATGATTATTTTATCCCTAATTTCCGGAGGGTTCAGGGGTGACCTAAAAAAAAAATCCATTAAACATGTATATGTGGTATACAAACCCAAAGTTATTCTACTTTAATCAATAATGTGTGTTGGGTTCAAGGGAATGGATTTTTTTTTTTCCTTTATAAAATGTTAAAGTTTCTTTTTCATTGGATGTTGAAAGTTTTTAGGGTGCATTGGTTACAAGTTGGAATGATAATTTAGTTGTTTTTTCTAAAAATGTGTTTCATCTAGGTATAAAGATTGAATTTAGGTCAAAAAAATTAGGGAAGGTGTACAAATTTATCAATGTGTATGATCCTTATGAGGAGAGAGCCTTTTTGTGAAAGTCTTGGAGACTCTGGTATCCTAAATGGTAGAAACATAATTATTGGAGGGGACTTAAATCTTACCCTAAATCAAAGAGTGATCTAAAGAGAGGTAGAAAGGTAGGATCCTCTTGCTAACTTCTTCTATCATTTTCTTAAAGTTCAAAATGTTGTTGATATAGAAACTATCAAAATAGTTCCTACATGGAGAAATGGTAGAAAAGGAAAAGAAGGGATGTCAAAAAGGATAGATACATTCTTGGTGGTTAAGAACTTAGTGCCATATAGTTCACAAGGATAAAATATTGTGTAGATCAGGGTGGTTTGTCATATCACATGCCCATTATTTTTTATCCAGGTGGATTTCGGTGGCCTCCGACCTATTCCAACTGGCTCATTTTGGCAATCTTTTAGTTTGGCAGTTTTTTCCTAGTATTCAGGTCCCTAACTTTCGGAGTCATTTTGAGGCCCTAAACAACGTTTTTATGGATTGCCAAAATCAAACTATATAAAGAGTCAGACTCTGATAGAAACATGTGTATTCCTCGAATAGACCTTTCTAATGGGCTATCATGCGCCTAAAACAAAGATCGTATGCAAAATTTACGACCTTGGGAAGTTGATGTACTAACTTACCCAAACGGGACCCACATGACTTTTGGTGCTTCATCTCTTAGGGCTAGTTTTTTGGATGTCTAGGGTTTTTGACATTTCTATTTATTGTAAAAAGGCCTTCAGAGCCTCATTGTAATCAGATTATTGTGAATGATCACACTCATCACATCTCTTCTCAGAGATAAGCCGCCACCCTTCTAGGAAGCTTGTTTTCCGTTGCATTTTACAGTTTCAGCTTATTTCCTTATTGAATAGAAAATAGTTTTACTGTATATTTGTTATTTTGTGTTAATAATATTTTGATAATAATATGTATTCATTTCATTCTACTCATAAAATATGGATCAGTGGTGTTAAAGCGGTCTGCTCCTTGTCGTTCTTAATGCATGTCCCCAACGAGGTTAGGGTACAAAGAATTGGGTCTCGATCTTGTTTTTCTTGAGGAAAAAATCTCTCTCACGCCAAAATGACCTCTCACGGTGGGAGAAAATAAATATGATGGGATAGGAGATCCCTTCAAAATGTTGCTCGAGGAATCCCCCAAACAACAGAGGAACGAGATGATGGATAGTTTTGTGCAAATCCTTCGATGGCTACCAACATGCGATGCATCTTCCTCAAACGAAGTTGCCGCCCCCTTCAAGGTACAAATCAACTTTGATATTTCTATATTTGAAGGTTAGATAGATGCATATGTTGTAGACAAATGGTTGAATCTTCTATAAGGGTATTTCTCTATCCATAACTTCTCGAATACATAAAAGATTGTTTTTGCACTTTTCAAAGTTGTTCTCCATGTCAAAGTGATGCAGCCCCCCATCAAAGTGATGCATCCCCCCTTCCCTCCTAGGGGTTTCACAACCTCTCGGTCAAGGATATTCAAATACCTGAGCTGAATTAGCTCCTCGATAGCCGGCTATCCCCCCAATTTGGTTTAACATAGGCCCTTTTTATCACCTGAGACGTGGGTTGTATGAGACCCGCGACCCTTTTCTTAGCGCTCTTTAAACTTTGAAAATTATGGGTGCTAGTTCCTTCTACTAGCCCCTCTCCTCATGTGACCTTGGGATATGAACCAGGGATAAACCCTGAAAGGCTCTTCGGACTTCAGTCTTCAGTTGTTTTGGTAACATCTGCAATGATTTTCCTTGAACCCTGAACCCCGAAGTCGCCTGGGTAGATCTACGATTCTCGTCTCTCCTAGAGCCAATGACTATGAACTGTTTCGAACTCTAGCCTTTGGGAATTCCAAACATCTTAACACTCATTTTCCCCAAAGTAATTTGTGCCCGGAGCTTCATATCAAGTGCCATGTTCCTCTCTTGATCGACAATAGAGAGTTAACGCCTCTCTTTCTCCTCAATTCTTCTCTGAAAATCACAAACTAGTGACGTGTGTCCTTACCAGATCGACGATCATGATCTACTCCACTAGCTCAACCTTCTGGGGTCTTTAGATACTCCTTCACCATTACCCTGAAGGATTCTTCCTCTAGAACTTGTGGATATATGCCACATGTCCTCTCTAGATCTGACGGTTCAGATCTCCTCGTTCTCCACGACTTCGTGAAAAATCGACCTTTGTTCCACGCCAAACCTCTAGATCTCTACCTTCCGAACTCTCCAATCTATTGCCATGTATCCCTGCTTCAACCAATGGCCAGGATCTCTTCATGGCTTGAGGAATTCATAAATCCCCTCTCCTTAAACACTTTAAAACCTCTGAACCACAAAATTTTGAAAGGCTCCTCGGCTATCCTCCATGCAACTCTCCTATATCTAACTGTCTGGAACGATCTCGCTCCCTCCTGAGTGGATCTTACTCGTTAATTTGTGAAATCTTAAAAGACTTCACCCTATTGAAGAATTTTTGCATGTTATCTCTTCTAAGCTTATTCCTTCTTGAACTTTCACTCCTTAGAGTTATTTTTCAACAGTTAGTTGAATTTTGGTCCTGCGCACACCTGGCAACATGCCTCCTCCATGACTTAACTTCTTTGTGGACGAATGTGCACACCTTGCAAAAGTCCTTATACGACTCAAATGTTCTCTTGAATAGTATGACTCTGATTGTGTTTCCTCCTGCACACACTTTCAAGCTATCCCTCATGAGATTATGATTCAAAACAGACTATGTCTACGCACACCTTATGGACACTTATGCACTCCTTGCAACCAAACGTTTCATGTTATCTCTTTTGAGCTTTTGAGTCGAAATAGACTTTGTCAACGCACTCCTTACAGATGATATGCACTCCTTTCATAAGATCGTGAAGAGAAACAATTGAAACGTATCTAAACTCTCATAGATTTATACATTCAACCATGTAAATGCATTCATAAACATAAGAAAAAGTAAATAACAGAGAAATGCAATTGAACAGAAATCCTACCATTCATTCAGATAGACACAACAACACTAGACATTTAGAACAATGTTTCTTTGTTATATTCATTCAAATAATATGTACATGGGCTCATACAATACTGATAAGATATAACAACTTCAACAACTCCTACAACATATACATCTACAACAACTACAACAATAACTTCAACATCTCTCAGCAACTCTCTGCAACTTTCAGCTAAATTGCAACAACAACCTTATTTGGGCATACAATACATTTATTTATACAAGAGGGATCATAGAGTTTTCCCTCCAACTACCTGAGCATTATCCTATCAAATTGAAAGCTATCAACTACTAAGGATTTATTACAATAATGTTTAAGACAAACAGATAAGAGAAAATGCTTTGAATCTGTACTGCAATCTACTACATTAAGGAAAATACATCTCCCATCGATCTCATGTGATGGCTCAACCTCCAAACATTTAATATCATCTTTAATTTCTATCTTTTCAAATATTACATTGATATGCCATCTTTCAAATTTCAAAAACTCTTCAAAATGTGTGTTGGGGTGTTGAGTTGTCCTCCACTCACACTTTGTTGACGATTCTCCTGCATCATGCTCCTCTAGACAAAAATTCATGGACTCATGTCCATGAGCTCCTACACTGACTTTCCATGCTTCTTAATATATGCTTCATTTACCCAACTGGCATATTCTATTGGGTGTCCTTTCCACTTTACCAAATATTGAAAATAAGTCTTTCTCCGGGTCTTCTTACCAATCCTCTAATCTATGATCTTTTCCATCTGTAGATTTTCTGCTACAGGCATTTGCTTCTCCCACTAGATCTCTTTCTAATCTTCTGATTCTTTGTCAACTTCTCTGCAAGAATACATGTCTGAAATGTTGAATATGGGTGATATGCCCACGTCTTTTGGCACCTCTATCTCATAAGAATTTTCATCAAATTTCCTTAGGATATTGCATGGTCCTATCTTCTTCATATTCATCTTGTTATGTGTTCCCCTTGAACACCTTTCTTTCCTGAGATGTGCTAGAACTTGATCTCCCACTTCAAATTGAAGTTTTCTCCTATGTTGATCAAATTTGCATTTATATTCTTTGTTCCTTCTCTGTAATTATTCTTTGATCTGATTATGAATCTTTTGCATTTATGCAGCGAAGTCTTCTTCTCCAGCACTTCTGAATTCATTCTTCTCTAGATCTCTCAACTCTGATACTCCTCTTAGCTTCATTCCATATACTATCTAGAATGGACTCTTTCATGTACTTCTATTTACTGATTCATTATATGGAAACTATTGTTGTGACAGAATTTGATCCCACTGGTTACGATGTTAAGTGACCAAACTCCTCAACAAATCTCCTAAACTCTGATTTACCACCTCAGTCTGTCCATCAGTTTGAGGATGATATGAAGAACTAAAGGATAGTTGTGTCCCTAGATTCTTCCACAATTTCCTCCAGAAATGACCAACAAATTTAGTGTCCCTATCTGAAACAATACTCATGGGCAACCCATGAAGTCTTGCAACTTCCTTAAAAAACAAATTGTAATGTGTGTTGCATCACTAGCCTTCTGGCATGGGATAAAGTGTGCCATATTTGAGAATATATCAAATACCACAAAAATGGAATTTCTTCTCTTTTGAGTTATTGGTAATACCAACATGAAATCCATGCTTATTGCATCCCAAGGCCTATCTGGAATAGGAAATGGTTGATACAATCCAATTTCATGTCTCTTTCCTTTTGCATATTGGCAAATCTTACATTTGTTTACAAAATTCTTCACCTTTTCTCTCATACCTAGCCAATAGTATGAACTGTTCAATTGTGCAAATGTGTTGTCATGGCCGAAATGTCTGGCTAGACCTCCACTATGTTTTTCCTTTAGCAAATTTTCTCTCATTGAGCATTTTGGTATGCACAACTGGAAACCTTTAAACAACAACCCATCTTGAATTAGATAGTTTGTCCATTGGCTTCTATATTTGAGCACATGATTTACACATGCTTCATATGCCTCTTTAAAATATGGGTCATCACAGTACATCTCCTTAAGGTGTTCAAACCCTAAGGTTTTCACTTGAAATTCCTGCAGAATTAGACATCTTCTGCTCAATGCATCGACAACTTTGTTAGCATTACCAAAAATATGTTTAATGACAAAAGTGAAATTTTTCATAAACTCTATCCACTTAGCATGTCTTTGGTTTAACTTCTCTTGTCTAGTTATTAATTGTAAATCTTGATTATCGCTATACAAAACAAATTCTTTTGGAACAAGATAGTGCCTCCATTTCTTCAAGGCTTGAATTATAGCATAAAATTCTTTATCATATGTGGAGTACTTTCTCTTAGTGTCATTCATATTCTCACTGAAATATGCAACAGGCCTATTATCTTGGCTCGAGATGGCTCCAACTACAACTCCACTAGCATCACATCTCACTTGAAATTTCTTCTCGAAATCTGGCAAGACTAGAATCGGTTGTTCTGTTATCTTCTCCTTCAATATCCTGAAAATTTTCTCAGCTTCTTATATCCATTTGAAAGACTTGTGTCTCTTATTCACCGTATCTAGCATTGGTGTACAAATTCCACTGAAATTTCTAATGAACTTTTGATAGAAACTTGATAATCCATGGAATATTCTCACCTCGAATACGCTCCCTGGCGATGGCCATTCTTTGATTGCTTTCACCTTCTCTGGATCCATCTTCAATTCATTTGAATAGATAACAAAACCCAAGTAAATGAGTTTTGTTTTCATAAAAGAGGACTTATTCATAGTTATCAACAACTTCTCCTACTGCAATCTCCTCATCACTAATGTTAAATGCCTCAAATACTCTTATTTAGTTTTACTGAAGACTGGTATATCATCCAGATATACAATCACAAACTTACCAATGAAATCTTTCAATACCTCATTCATCAACCTCATAAAATTACTCGGGGAATTTGTTAAGCCAAATGGCATAACAAGTCATTCATACAACCCCCCATTTGTCTTGAAGACTATTTTCCACTCATCACCTTCTCTCATCCTTATCTGGTGATATCCACTTTTCAGATCTATTTTTGAAAAATAATTTGCTCCACTTAAACAATCCATTAATTCATCCATCCTTGGAAAAGGAAATATGTACCTGATGGTGATCTTGTTTATGGCTCTTGAGTCTGTATACATTCTCCATCCTCCATCTTTCTTCAGACTCAACACAGTTGGTACTGCACATGGACTCAAGCTTTGTCTATCAAATTATTTTTTAAATCCCGGACTTGTCTCTTTACCTCATCATTCTCTTGATGTGTAAATATGTACGTTGCTTTGTTCGGTAGACCTGATCCTAGTATTAGATCGATGTGATGGTTGATACTCTTGATGGGTGGCAATGATCTAGGTAACTCATCCACTACTATGTCAGAAAAATTCTCCAATAGCTCCCGAATTTCTTCAGGAAGATCTGTCATATAAATACTTGTAAGGATAACTCTTGGCTTCCTCACTATAGCAAATTTCATCTCTTGTTCCTTCTTTACTTCACTCAGGAGTTCCTTCCCACTCATGAGAAGTATACTTGTGTTGGCTTCTTCCTTTACTTTCTTTTCCTCTATCAGAAGTAACATGTGTGTCCTACCATTCTTCTCCAAAGTATAAGTATTATTTCTCCCATCATGAATGACATTTCTGTCAAACTTCCATGGTCTCCCCAACAAAATATGACATACATCCATGGGAATCAAATCACAAAAAATCTCATCTCTATATCCTCCTATCTTAAATTCAACTAGGCATTGTTTAGTTACCATTACCTGGTGACCTTTCTGCAACCATGAGACTCTATACAAACTTGGATGTGTTGTTGTATCTAGCTCCAATTTCTCCACCATATATGTGGATACTAAGTTATTAGTGCTCCCATTGTCAATTATCACCTTGCATACTCTTTCCTTATTCTTGCAAGTTGTTCTGAACAAATTGTTCCTTTGCATTGGTTTTTCAACCGTCAGCTCTGGTTTCAAGAGAAACTTCTTCATCATCAAAGATTTCCCATCTTCTGCACCTTCTGCTCCAACATTCCTCTTTTGCACTTTCGAAATGTGAGCTTCACCTCCTTCTTTATTTCTCTCATGGAATTCCTAAGACATGTGTCATGTCTTTCCACAGGCATAACACCTCACCTCTCCTCCTCTGCCTCTTCCTCTTCCTCGAGGAAAATAATTTCTTCCACCACTTTGTCTCCCTCGGGAACTTCCTCCTCTTTCTAAGTGACTATGTGGTTTTTCAGTTTCACCCTTGGTATTTTGTGTCTTATCATGAACAATTCCTTTACCTTTGTTTATACTTCTAACTCAGCTTCGCTGACTCTGCTTTCTAGCCAACTTCTCCTCTGCCTTTAGTGAAACCTGATAAGCATCCTCCACTGTCCTTACTGTTATCATGTTGATTTCATCCTGGATTTCATATCTTGGGCCATTGATATACCTGGAAACCTTTTCATCATCTCTCTCTTTTTGTCCAGCCTTGATGTTCAACCTATAGAACTCCTATGTGCACTCTTTTACTGTCATTTCTTTTTGTCTCAGGTTCTGCAAACTCCTGAACATATTTATTTGATAGTCCTTAGGTATGAATTTAGCTTTCAACTTGGCTACCATTTTGTCCCAATTATTGATCATTTTCTTTCCTTTGCACGTTCTATCAGCCTGCAGTTCATCCCACCACAATGTTGCATGTCCTTTCAATCTAGTGAAAACATTTTTCACCTTTTTCTCCTCATTGACATCTTCATAGTCGAAGTACTTGTCCATTGCTCATATACAATCAAGCAATTCTTTAACATCTAAGTTTCCTTCATACATTGGTATGTCTACTTTTGCTCTAGCTCCCAATTTGACAACTTCTTTCAGCAAGCATTATTCTGCAACACTCTCTACTATAGTTTCTTCAACGTCCACTTCTTGGTTTTCTGCATCACTGACGTCTCCAAAATCAGGTGCTCTCCTTTATTATGTCTCCATAGCATCCAATCTTGATTGGAGTTCTCTCATCTCCCTTCCCACCACTTGATTTTCTACAGGTGGCTCTGCACGTCTTCTAGGAGGCATGGTGCTAAACTTTCTCCCTCACACAGAGCTTTAAAATAAAATAAAAATTTCCTTCTGATACCACTCGATGATATCATACTGCTTCTTCTCATCTACAAAAATTAATTATGTAGGCTCTGACACCACTTGATGCATCCCCACTTCCCTCCTAGGGCTTGCACGACCTCCCAGTCAAGGATATTCAAATACTTAAGCCGAATTAGTTTCTCGGGACCCTGCTAGCCCCCCAATTTGGTTTAACACGAGCCCTTTTTATCACATGAGGTGCAAGTCATATGTAACTCGCGGCCCTTTTCTTAGTGCTCTTTAAACTTTGAAAATTATGGGTGCTAGTTCCTTCTGCCATCTCCTCTCCTCACGTGACCTCAGGCTATGACCCAGGGCTAAACCTTGAAAGGTGCTTCAAACTTTGATCTTCGGTTGTTTTGGTAACAATTGCAATGCTTTTCTCTAAACCCCATACCGCGAACTCGCCTGGGAAGATCTAAGGTTCTCGTCTCTCCCACAGCCAATGACTGTGATCCATTTCAGATTCTAACCTTTAGGATTTTCGAATGTATTAACACTCCTTTTCCCTGAAGTACTTAGTACTTGTAGCTTTGGATCAAGCGCCGCATGCCTCTCTTGAACGACGATAAAGAGTTAACACCTCTCTTTCTCCCCAATTCTTCTCTGAAATTCACAAACTAGTGGCACATGTCCTTCCTAGATCGACGGCCATGATCTACTCCATTAGATAGGCCTTTGGGGGTCTTTATATACTCCTCCTTTGTCGTTTCCCCAAAGGATTCTTCCTCTAAAACTTGTGGATCTCCACCACATGTCCTCTCTGGATTCCACGGTCCAGATATCCTCGCTCTTCGTGAATTCGCGAAAAATCGACCTTTGTTCCATGCCAACCTCTAGAGCTCTACCTTATGAACTCTCCAATATGTTTCCATGTATCCCTGCTTCAACCAACGGTTGGGATATCTTCACAGCTTGAGGACTTCGACAATTCCTACTCCTAAAGCACTTTAAGACCTCTGAACCACGAAGTGCTGAAAGGATCCTCGGTTATCCTCCCTGCAACTCTCCCATATCTGACTGTCTAGAACAATCCTAATCCCTCATGAACAAATCTTGCTTGTTAATTTGTGAAATATTAAAATACTTCACCCTATTGAAGAATTTTCTCTCGTTATCTCTTTTTATCTTGTTCCTTCTCGAAATTTCACTCCTTAGAGCGCTTTTTTGACACTTAGTCGAATTTTTATCCTGTGCACACCTGGCAACAGGCCTCCTCCATGACTCTAATTCTTTGTGGAGGACTGTGCACACCTTGCAATAGTCCTTATATAGCTCAATTGTTATTTTGAATAGTATGACTTTGAGCGTGTTTCCACCTGCACACACTTTCAAGATATCCCTCCTGAGCTTCTAAGTCAAAAAAAACTTTGTCTACGCACACCTTGTGGACACTTATGCACTCCTTGCAACCAAACGTTTCATGTTATCTCTTCTGAGCTTCTGAGTTGAAGCAGACTCTGTCAACGTACTCCTTGCGGACGATATGCACTCATTGCATAATCTTGTGAAGATAAACAATTGAAACTTATCTAAACTCTCACAGATTTATACATTCAACCATGTAAATGCAGTCATAAACAAAGGAACAAATAAATAACATAGAAACACAATTGAACAGAAAGCCTACCATTCATTCAAATAGACACAACAACAACAGACATTTGGAACAACGCTTCTTTGTTATATTCATTCAAATGATATGTACATGGGATCATACAATATTGATAAGCTCCAATAGTTTCAACAACTCCTACAACATATACATCTACAACAATTACAACAATAACTTCAACAGTTCTCAGCAACTCTATGCAACTTTCAGCTAAATTGCAACAACAAGCTTATTTGGGCATACAATACATTTGTTTATACAAGAGGGCTCATAGAGTTGTCCCTTCGACTACTTGAACGCTATCCTATCGAATTAAAATCTATCAACTACTAATAATTTATTACAATAATGTTCGATACAGACAGATAAGAGCAAATGCTTCGAATATGTATTGCAATCTACTACATTAAGGAAAATGCATCTCCCATCGATCTCATGTGATGGCTCAACCTCCAAACATTTAAGATCGTCTTTAATTTCTATCTTTTTAGATATTACATTGATATGCCATCTTTCAAATTTAAAAAACTCTTCAAAATGCGCGTTGGGGTGTTGAGTTTCCCTCCACTCACGCTTTGATGACTATCCTCCTGCATCACAAAGTTTGATGGGAAATTTTTTGTGAGAAAAAGGAAACAGAGGAACCCTCATTATTTATAGTCGTGGTCACCTGGGATTCCTTCAGGGATGATATTAAGGAACAATACCATCCTGTTGGAAGTTACGACAACCTATACACAAAATAAACCACACTGTTGCAGGAAAGTGACCAAGCAGTGCTCAAGTTCACAAATATCTTCCATACCTTCCGCACTAAGATGGGTATCAAATATTCTGAGTGACATCTAGTGCTCAAGTACCGTCATGGTCTGCATAGATACATCCAGGATGAAATATATTTTCTGGACATCTCATCCTTGGGTGCGGCCTACCAATATGCCGTCAAAATCGAGCAAAAGATCAAACAAAAGATGAGACAATTTGGGCCTAGGAACCCCTCACAACAAAATCTAGAAAATGGTGGCCCCAACCTGCAGAACAAAGGACAGAGAAAACACGGATAGCCTAAGTATAACCATTCTAGGCCACAAGAAAAGAAGGACACCAGAAACACAAAGAAATATATCGGTAAGTGGTGCAACTTCCATAAGAGCCCCTGGAATAACATTGTTGATTGCCGCTCAAAGCAGTCATTGGTGGCTGAGGTGAGAGCCTTTGAATCAGATCCAGGTTCTAATTATGATTCAGAACAAGAAAGGGGGAGACAGATCATTGACGCATAACCTAGTGCTATTGTTTCTACCTCCAAGCTCTAGCCCAGTGAACCAGACGAGCTAGAGGAATGCGAGTGCCTTTTTCATTCACAGATGAAGGTGAAGGGTACCCCGCTGCACTTCATTATTGATAGCAATATCTATAATAATCTCATCTCAGCAGAGGTTTTCAAGCGACTTACCCTACCAAAAATGCCACACCTGCAGCCCTACACCATCGGATGGTTCCGCAAAGGAAGCAAAATCCATGTCATCCAACAATGTCGCCTATCATACAACATCAAGCCCTTCAAAGATGAGGTATTGTGTGATGTTTCCCCTCTCAAAGTTTGTAATTTTATTTTGGGCCGGCCATATTTATGGAAACGTCATGTTGTATATGAGTCTAGGCCTCATAGTGTTATTATTACTTTGAACAAGAAATTGCATAGGATACCTGAGACAGTCCCATCTAGTGTTATTTCCTTGATATCTTCCAAGCAATGCAGGAAGGTCATCTCTCGGATGGGGAAGTTTGTCTTCTTCATGATTCTCTCTCAGAATGAGCAAAAGATCACAACCACATTTAGGGTCTCTGCGATCGACCTCTCCACACAGCAAAAGTAAGTGGATAAGGTCGTGGAAGAATACTCAGATATCTTCTCCTCACCTATCGGGGTACCTCTTCACTGTTAGGTCAAGCACCCCATCGATCTGACCCCCAGCGCATCGTTTCCCAATGGGCTAGTCTATCGCCGCTCTTTGTTATAGAAAGAGGAGATCGAGCGACAGATGTAAGAACTGCTCCACAAGGGGCACATCCATCAAATCTCATCGCCTTGTGAGAGCCCAATCATGCTGGTACAGAAGAAAGATGGAACCTGACGACTCTGCATTAATTATCGAGCCTTGAATAAAATCACAGTCAGAAACTAGTACCTGATTCCCCGAATCGGTGACCTCCTTGATCAACTCACGAGGGCCAAATACTTCAGTAAGATTGATATGAAGTCTGGCTACCACCAGGTCTCAATAGAACAAACCAATGTATGGAAGACTGCCTTTAAGTAAAATGAAGGTCTTTTCGAATGGTTGGTCATGCCCTTTGGTTTGAAAAATGCTCCAGCCACTTTCATGATAATGATGGACGGTATCCTACAACCATTCACCAATACTTTTGAAGTGGTGTATCTAGATGACATCCGCATTAACAACAAGACTTGGGCATAACACTTGCAGCATATTCAACAGGTTTTGCACACCCTGTAGTAGCACAAGCTATACGCCAACTTGGAAAAATGATCCTTCGGCATGGACAAGGTCCATTACCTGGGATACATCATTGATAAACATGGTGTACATGTGGATCCATCCAAGATCCAAGTCGTCCGTGACTGGCCAGCCCGAACCACACTCACTGGGATTCAGAGCTTCTTGGGCCTTGCCAATTTCTACCGTAGGTTCATGTTGGGATTATCCCATATTGCATGGGCCCTTAGCCAAGTAACCAGGGGTGGTGGTAAGGATAAATTTGTGTCAGGCAGGTCCCAAAAACAATCATTCGATGATTTGAAACAACTCTTCTGCTCATCCCTAGTACTTTCACTGTCGGACCTGTAGCAACCCTTTAAGATCGAGACAGATGCTTCAGACCATGTTGTGGGCGTTGTTCTCACTCAACATGGCCACCCTGTGGCCTATCATAGTGATACACTATCAAATGTTGTCTGTAAGTACCCTAATTACGACAAAGAAATGTACTCCATTTTTCAAGCCTACCACTAGTGGAGACATTACATTCTTGGGAAGGAGACAATCATACACATTGATCATAAGCCATTGCAGTTCATGCAAACACAAGGAAAATTGTAGAATGATTGTCATCATAAGTGGTCCACATACTTGCATCAATTCCACCTCAACATAAACTATAAAACATGAAGCACCAACCCACATTGTTGATTTCCCTAGCAGACCGCCAGTCGTGGCACTCACCATGGTACTAGACTCTTGCGGCCATGAGACCTCTGGATGGCCCCAACTCTATGAGACAGACCCAAAATTCACCACCACCTACCAAATGTTGGGCGCAAATGCGGTTGTCGCTAATTTCCATCTTTAGGACGGGTTGATGTGTCGTTTAGGCCATATTTGTGTTCCATCAAGCGATTGAGCAAAGATGATCTAGGAATCCCACTACAGTCAGGTAGCAAGACACTTTGGCATCAAAAAGACAGTGGCAATGCTGTAGAAAAATTTCTATTGGCTGAAACTTTGACATAAGGTCGGCAAGTATATGAGGTTAGTCACTGTCTATGCTATTGCCAAATCAACCACTAAGAAACAGGGCTTGTACACCCCTCTGCCTACTCCTGACAGGCCATGGGAATCCATCTCAATGTACTACATGTCGGGCCTCCTGTCCACCAAGTGGGGAAATGACTGTGTTTTTGTGATTGTTGATCGCTTTTCTAAGATGGCGATTCTAACTGCCTGCAACAAGAGCATCACAATAGAGGCCACTGCCAAGATCTTTTTTGAATGAGTCTGGGTAAATTTTGGAATCCCACAAACCATTGTCTCATATTAGGATAGTTGATTTCTCAGCACATTCTAGTCAAGCCTTTGGTCACTTCTAGACACCAAGCTCACCAAATCCACGGCCTTCCACCCCCATGAAGATGTCCAAACTGAGGTCGTAAATCGAATGATCGTGCATATCTTGCACATGTATAATTCCAAGCACCCTCGCACATGGGATGAGAGTCTTCCCTGTGTTCAACATAGCTGCAATTGAGCCCTGCATAGCTCAACCAACCGCATCCCCTTTCAAGTGGGGTTGGGATTCCAACCATTGGATCTCATAGATGTTGCACTACCCTTTGCGGTCACCTTGGATGAATCATCTCTTGATCCAACTGAAGCTAACAACGCCACCTGGTTCATTGAGAAGGTCCATAACATCCGCCAATAGGTTCAATATATCCTATAGAAGTCCGATGACAAGTACAAGCAGTGCCATGACCAACATTGCGTGCCACATAAGTTTCAGGTGGGAGACAAAGTTTGGTTGCACCTGCAGAAAGAATGCCTTACATGACCCCATAATAAGCTTCACCCACTCCATTATGGGTCATACACCATCACCAAGGTTATAGGTGATAATTCTTTTGAGCTCAACATTCCTCCTTTATTTGGCCTGCACCCAATGTTCAACGTGGATCTCCTTCACTCTTATTTCCCACCATTATTGGACACCTCAGAGATAGCAGAACAGTTGACACCAACAGAGCTCAAACCTGACTGAATACAACAGGAATCTAGTAATCATATTGTGGAAAAACAGGTCAAGGGAACACGCCATTAAAGGATCCAGCTTTATCGAGTTGTCAAAGCAGGGCAACTCCTGCACCAAGGCAAGTGGCTCACCCGAGGCCAAATTCAGAATAAAATTCCTCATTTGATGGGGGCACTCAACGCAATGGAGACCATTTATTCCTAAGGGGGGAGGATTGATCCAAATGGATGTCGGTGGCCTCCTACCTATTCCAACTAGATCATTTTAGCAGTTTTCCAGTTTGGCAGTTTTTCCCTAGTTTTTGGGTCCCTCACTTCCGGGGTTGTTTGAGGCCCTAAACAACGTTTTTAGGGCTTACCACAGTAAAATTGCAAATAAATTCGGATTTTGACGGAAACATGTGTAGTCCTCATATATACCTGTCCAACAGGCTATCGTGCGCCTAAAACGAAGATCGTATGCAAAAATTACGACCTTGGGAAGTTGATGTACTAACTTACCCAAATGGGGCCCACATGACTTTTGGCGCTTCATCTCCTAGGGTTAGGTTTTTGGATATCTATGGTTTTTGACATTCTTGTTTATTGTAAAAAGGCCTTCAGAGCCTCATTGTAATCATCTTCTTGTGAATGAGCGCGGTTGGCACATCTCTTCTCAAAGATAAGTCGCCACCATTCTAGCAAGCTTGTTTTCCGTTGCATTTTACAGTTTCAACTTGTTCCTTAGTGATAAACCAATTTTATTGTATATATGTTATTCTTTGTTAAGCATCTTTTGATAATAATTTGTATTCATTTTGTTCTGCTCATAAAATCCGGATCAATTTTTCAAAATGACTATGATGATAGGAAGCCTCCTACAACTTTTAAGTTCAATTACTCATGGTTATTCAAAGGATATTTTAAATCTTTGGTTTATAGGGAGTGGAGATATTATGACAATTATAATGGATTCTTAGCTATGAAGCAGTTCACAAACAATATAAAAATATTACAAGCTGCATTAGTTGTGTGGGCTCCGGATTATGCTCATAAATATCAAAAATAACTCAAAGACGTGGAGGAAGAGATAAAATACCTTTTTGAAAACAATGTTGTTGGGGTTTTTTCAAAAGAAGAATTATGTAAACTTAAATATTTGGAAAGGAAAAAGAAGACTCTTATTGATAAGGAGGAAATGGAATGAAGGCTTAAAAGTGGATCTATTTGGATTTTTAAACGAGACAATACTACTAAATTTTTCAAAAAATATGCTAGTTATGGAAGAAATGTCAACACAGTATAGGACATCAATAAGATAAATGGTTCAAGGACCAAATATTTCCATGAGATAGTTAAAGTGGGAAAACTCCATATCAAGAAACTTTTCAAAGATCATGAGACTGCTAATATTGGTGAAATTATGAACATTATTAGGATATTCATTGGGCTTATTGATGAACAAATGAATGTAGAACTACAAGTAGAAGTGATAGAAGAAGAGATAAAAGTCATTTTAAGCTCTTTCAAACAAGCTAAAAGTCTAGGGTTTGATGGGTGGATTATAGAATTCTGCCTAGGTTTTCTTGATTTCGTTGGGGGTGATATTTTAAGGATGGTTGATGATTCTAAGGTCTCAAAGAGAACTCTGGGAGCCATCAATTCTAAATTTGTAGCTCTTATACCCAAGAACCAAAATCTCGTCTCTTTTAAAGAATATAGGCCTATCTCTTTGTGTAATCTGATCTATAAATTAATCTCAAAATTATTACTAATTGATTTAAAGGAATTCTATTTGGTGTGGATTCTAAGGAATACTTTGGATCTTTGTTCAATATATAAATTTATGATGTATTGGGAACTTCCCAGGAAGGAATTCATTCAATTATAACTCATAAAATTTCTTCAGTAGTGATGAAATTGGACCTTGTAAAAGCTTATGATAAAGTTAATTGGTTATATCTTATACTATTTTTTCTCTAGTTGGGACTAAACTTCCAAACTATTGAATGGATTATGGGTTGTCTAATATCAAAATTATTTTTTATTCTTATCAATGGTTCTCCATCTAGATTTTTTAATGCCTCAAGAGGATTGTGGCAAGGGTGACCATTATCACTTTTTTTATTTTCATGAATGGCCAAAGATCTAAGAATCATGATGAAATATGCAAGAAGAAGTTGGATTTTAAAAGGGATCAAATTATCAGACTCTTTGGTGATATATGATCTGCTCTTCATAGATGACATAATGATTTTTGGTCATGGTTCCTTAAGGGATTTAAGAGGATTAAAAGAGATCATGGATATCTATGGTAAGGCTATAGGTATGGAGATTAATTTGAGGAAGCCTACAATGTTATCCAATGTTGTGGTTACAGTAGAAAAAGTTCAGATGGTTAACTTTGTCCCTGTGATCCATTTGGACTTAGAAAAGGCATAAAGTATCTAGGTTTTAATTTACGACCTAATAATTTCTATTATGAAGATTGGATTTTGTTGTATAATAAAATAGAAGCTAGAATTTATTTGTGGTGTAATAGATGGTTTTTTAGGGGAGGAAGATTAATGCTGGTCAAGTTTGTTATGGAGAATATTCTTATGTATTGGATGTCCATTGCTCATATTCCTAAAGGTGTCCTTAATAAGATTAAAAAAAAGTATTTTATTTTTTTGTGTACTGGAGAGATGGAGAAAGAAGATGTATCTTTAGTCAAATGTACCAAAGTGGAAAACCTAAAGAAAGATAGGGGTTGGGATTTAAAAAAAATTGATTTTTTTAGTTTGGTTGTAGCAGCAAAAAAATTGTGGAGATTAGTCTATAACAAAGGTTTGTGGGGGTAAGGTTATGAAGTATAGGTACTTGAAGAGGGTGTCCATGGAATATTGGTTCAGATAGGATAGAAAAAGATCACAAGGTGACTTAAAGTATGGAAATCCTTGGTAAATTTTTTTCCTTTAATTGGAAAATGGGTAGCATGGAAGATTGATAGAGAAAATAAAGGTTAGGAAAAAAAAGTTGCCATCTTCTTCAATTTGGCTAAAGTCTATCTACCACATAAACAAAAAAATACAATGAAAGTTATCATTTTTAATTTGGTTAATGTCTGTCTAAAAGATATAAAGAGATAATCTTATTCCAAAACTTTGCACTAAGAAAGCAGAGGTGAGCTGCCATTGAACAGATCTCAAGACAAAGCCAAGAAACAAAATTAAACAGACTAAGAAAGCAGTTCAGTCAATACAACAACTGATTGTGACTTGTTCAAAATAACGAGTTCACGAAAGTTATATGGCAGAATGTGTAAGCATCTAGCAATCCATGTGCAGAGCCTGACAACTTTAATAGATAATTCATGTGCAGGCCATGTGTATTGGCATGAAGAAATCAAGCTTACGACAAATCCATGGAGAGTACAGTGAGCAGTTGTCACTCTCAACTGGACAGGAAGAAAAGGCTATCTGCTCAGCCAAACAAAAGCTGGGTATTTGAGCTTTTACAGATTTCCATTCAAGTTCTGTTGCCGTGTTGCTTTCTGTGTAAGGTCCCACATTGGACAGGACACTCTGTTGATTCT
Organism: Picea engelmannii; assembly: GCA_009831015.1. Lineage (NCBI taxonomy): Eukaryota > Viridiplantae > Streptophyta > Pinopsida > Pinales > Pinaceae > Picea > Picea engelmannii. The sequence continues at coordinate 92,502 of ML815112.1, forward strand.
CGACCATTTTTTTCAGTAATTTATGAGATTGTCCCACATACAAGGGCGACAATGTGTGATGACTGCACTCTCCTTTTTTGTTAGCAGGGACAATATCGCCATACCTGAGGTATTACTATTTTTTGTGCAATTCTGTAAATATCTGAATTGTTTGGTGCAACATATTTTTTGTACAACCATATGAAATTGTGTAATTTCATCTTACCCTATCAGTAAGTAAATAGGTAATAGATAGGTTTATTTTATCAATAAATAGGTTAAACCGTTTCTGTTATTATGTAATAGTCTAATGGTTGAGAACATGTGTTATTTCATATATATTTGACAGAATAGTAAATAGGTAGGTTCACCTTATCAGTAAATAGATTACATTTGACTCGTACCCTATCACCCTATCAATAAATAAGTTAAACAGATTAAAGTTTCTGTTATTAATGGGATCACAGTCCAGAGGGTATCCAACTTCATTGTTATAAATTTATTAAATCCAATGGCAAGATCATCTTGACCTAGAGAGTATCCAACTTCATTGTTATAAGTTTTTTAAATCCAATGGCAAGATCATCTTAACCTGAGATTTTAATTTCTTGATGACCTTTTTACTTCCACATGTGTAGGGGTTTTATATCCATTGGGATTTTTGATGACCTTTTCTACTTCACCTATGTAAAGTATTCCAAGCATATAAGTTACTATAATATTATCAAGGTCAACTTGAAAATGAATAGTTCCATCTTAACCACGGATGTATCATGGATAAAGAGATCAAATACCTCAATATGCAAATATTTCTTCAAAAATTTTGCAATTTAAAAAATGTTTCCATCTCTAGGAATTTGATCCCTTTTGGTGCATTCTAGATTTGGAGTTAATGGATTTACACTATACTATTTAAAGTTGTGTTGTTAAAACACTTATTTGAGTAGAAGAGGTTCTTTTGGTTTTTTAGCCCAAGAAAACCCACTTCACAATAATTGATTATGAAAGTTACTTTATTTACAACCTTATTTATCATTTATAAATTGAATAATTATCATTTTAATGTTCACATTTTTGTATGTTCAAAATTTTCATGAATATGAACATTATATACCGAATATGAATTCTGTGGAATTAAATCTAATTAATTGTTCATTCTTCATCTTTTTGAATTTAAGTCACAATCGAAGCTATGACATAAAGGAAAACATGACATAAAAGCAACTCTATAGTACTTTTCATTAGAGACAAAACACATACTTAGTATTGCATAAAGGGAAAACGCGACATAAAAGCAACTCCATAGTACTTTTCATTAGAGACAAAACACATATCGTATCAATAATCAATACATCCAACCCATTCCAAAAGAATTGAAAACGAATTCAATTGAGTTTTCCATTCTTATATTTTTAAATCTTTCGGAGCTATGGCATAAAGGGGAAAATGACATAAAAACAATTCCATAAAAATTTTGGTTGAATGTCAAAAACATTTTTCAATAATTGTAATATTTCATCTTTAAAATTTATGAGATTGATACATTCTTATATATGTTTCAATAATTATAATATTTCATCTTTAAAACTTCTGGGATTGATAATATTATTCAAATCCATGAATAAGAACTATTATCCCAAATCCTTAACTGTAAATAATATGCAAGATTTATTAACAATTTATAATTTATTTATTTAAACTATATGTATAATCTTGGTTTTTAACTTTAGATATGTCATATATTTTCATTTACTTAATATTTTATATTTTTTAAAAGTATCATATCCACAAATAATATGCAAGATTTATTAATCATTTATAATTTCTTTATTTAAACTATATGTATAATTTTGGTTTTTAACTTTAGATATGTCATATATTTTTATTTACTTAATATTTTATATTTTTTTAAAGTATTATGTGTGAGCTCCACCTAAAACATAAAACGAATTACACATTCCCTTTATATTTCTATTGGATTATTAAAAAAACACATCTCAATGCAACAAACTAACTATCTTTTTTAATTATAATTTTGTAATAAAAAAATCATAATATATATATATATATATAATTTATCTTTCTCTTTCTTTTAATGCATCAATATATCTTTAAGATTTGACACCATAAAATTTTACCAATAATGTCATATAAAATAATGTATTCATAAAAACTCTTATAATTACTTAATCCCACCACTTAGCAAGTTATAACAATAACTTTACTATATGTTGCCCTTGCAACTTTTATGTTTTATTATTATCTATGACTAGTAAGGACTCATTTAGTTTCTTGGTCCAATCACCTTTCAAGTTGTAACAATATCTTCACTATATGTTATCCTTACAACTTTAAATTTTTGTTATTATATATGATTAGCAAGGACTCATGTAGTTGATTGGTCCAATCACCTAGCAAGTTGTAACAATATCTTCACTATATGGTATCCTTACAACTTTAAAGTTTTAATATTAACTATGACTAGCAAGGACTCATGTCGTTGCTTGGTCCAATTATCTAGAAAGTTGTAACAATGCCTTCAATATATGTTGTCCTTACAACTTTAAAGTTTTATTATTATCTATAACTAAGGACTCGTGTAGTTGTTTAGTACAATCACCTAGTAAATTGTAACAATATCTTCACTATATGTTATCCTTACAACTTTAAAGTTTTATTTTATTATCTATGAACATCAAAGTTGTATTAATATCGTTAATATATGTTATGTTATCTGTTTTTATTTATTTATCTACAAACCCTAACTTTGTGATAATACAATTCAAATACTTACTTATAAGATAATGATTTTAACATTTTATCATTTTTATGTAAAAGTTAAAACTTTACTAATTAATTATAATTAATTATGAATAATTTCCACTTATTAAATAAATATAAACTTTATGTTTACTCTCTCTCTATATATATTATTTTATTTTATATATATACATAAATATACATATATTTATTTATTTATTTTATATGTATACATAAATATACATATTATTTATAATTTTAAAAATTGTTTGTTAATCAGACCTCAACAAATCCAATTTAATAGTTCTTACTACTAGGCTTGACGCTCCCAACTAATACTCACAATATTTGTATATTTAAGTTAATCATTCGAACATAATTTTTTTTTAATAAATTCTTCATTGACTCATATTCTTTCTATTTTATCTAGTTCCAAGTGTACATGTATGTATATGCAAATATACATAAATTGGTAATATAGATTTTTTAAATGTAATCATTGTAAAATTTCAAGGACATAATGACTAATATCCCAAATAACAAAAAGATATATAAGAATACAAAATCCAATGTTTTCATTGAACTACAATTACTCTATTCAAATTACAACAAGACAATTCATAAACGATCCTTAATTTTCATGATCACAAAACACAATAATAACTTGTAAGAGATATTGATGTATATACATTCAAATGTGCAAAATGTAGGTAAAAATAGTATAGCCATTAATTCATACATGATGAAGGATGAAAAACCCTAGCTCATTGATAGTTTGAAGATTGCAATTTTTTTCAACATTAACTACGACATGGTTGGCCTATTAGGCCAATGATCTTTTCACCGTAAGATGAGGCTTGATGGTCTCACTGGAATTATCCATCTTTCTATAATATGACATATATGCACTTGTAGCTAGCGATGGCACCCAAGGATAGATGGAAGTTTGTCCCAAGAGTATACCATGAGGTATGACAAGCCACCTCTTG
>ML815113.1:0-20420 GCA_009831015.1 Picea engelmannii
CATTGAGCATGCTCACCACTGGGTGGTATAAATTCTCGATAAACTATTTGAAGCTGAATTTTGAAGAATTTTGTCGGAGTAGTGAAGTCCAAGTAGTTACCGCCTGCGGCTTCCTATCCTGGTCCATCTTCTGCATTGAAAAGGAGAATTTGTCCGCCTGAAAGAAAGTAAACATGTAGGCCAGTATTGAGGAATACCGGAACATGCCCTCTGTGGAAAAATTCAAAAACTATTCATGAATATTGTTCGCCAGGAAAGTGTTGTAATCGAACTACGTGGTGGGTTTTTCTTCTGTGGAGAAGATGGAAAGAAAACTCAATATGGGTTCATCTACCCATTGGTCGGAAAAGTAACCCAGTAGAGCATAGAGCGACGAAATGATTTGGTTTCCCTTTACTGAGAATAGGGAGGAAGGGTAAGGGGGATTTGTCTTGGGGAGTTGAGCAGCGTGGGGAAGGAAAAGATCGAAAATCTGGGCTCTCTGGGGAAATGATAGTTTCTAGTATAACTCTGTGATGACCTAGAGATTGAAAGGGGAGACAGATTAGGTTCTTGGGATCTGCATCATCTGGTCTATGGCCTCTGGTGTGATGAAAAACATAGTTTCTCCTGAGGAAGATACTACAGCTCTCTGGTTAGGGAGATAATGAGCCTGGCACTTGAGGGCGAACTCGGGGAAATGGTGGACCTGGGGAAAAGATACAGAGGAAGGTTGGACTCCCATAGCCCAATTTCATCGCTCTGATCTAAGAAAACCTCTTTAATCCATGACTGCAAATCCGCAAAGTCAAATTTTCACCTGGTGTCTACAATTAGATGATCTTTGTCGGCTAGGGGGATCCTGTCGAGATCGACAAGAGGCAAGAGGAAAGGATTTTTATTCTCTTCTGTCCTCTTTGATTTTGGCGCCATGGCTATGAAAATAATTGCAAGTCAAACAATCGTTAGTGGGGATGACGGTGGCTTTGGACGGTTGACTGGAACAAAGAGAAAAAGGGAAAAATGTGCTCTGGTGTGACAGGAAAGATATTTTCTGGTGAGACGACACAGTAAGTAATGGAAGAATGAAGGGAAATGGTAGTTTTGAGAAAACGGATACCCATTGGGTGTGGGGGACAGTTCAACAAGCTAATGGATAAGTTAGCCAGTAATAAATTGCCAACGAGTCTTTTGGAGTGTGAGATGGCAGGTAACAATGAATGTCGAATATGACTGGATGACATGGCGGGTGTTTATTAGGGAGTAACTATGGTGAAGGGACTTGTAACGGGTGAATAGGGGGAATGTACTGACAGAGTAATGTGACGTGACCTCTAGGGGAAACAAGTGGAGAATGACGTCATGGGGTGACGAGGGTATGTCAGAAAATGGTAATCGACGGAAGTCTATACCAATGGATCTCTACCACATAGAAAAAGGGGCCCGCCAGAGAAATCACTCCATTCCGGACCCCCCCCCCAATCTTTAACAGTAGACTGGTAGGGGGGGTCCGAAAAACACTGTCATCCATCCATCGGTGTGCCCACTTCTAGACCGTAGATCTGACCGCGATGTTTAATCAACATTTCGGACCCCCCCCCCCCACTATTAAAAGCAGAACGGTTCGGGGGGGGTCCGGAATTGAATCTTGACCGTGGATCTAAGTGCTAGCACCTCGAACGTTCAGATGCGCACTTTGGTTATCTCTGATTCCATACCCCCCCCCCACCATTAAAGGTAGAATGGTCGGGGGGGGTCTGGAAAAACTTGTCAGTCGTAGATCTGGGTGCCGACATCTCATCCATTCATCTGTGTGTTGTTTTTAATCTGTGAGCGCAAAAATCATATTTGTTCCAAAACTTAGGATAAGCGTATTATGTGGGTTTTCCCAAATTTTCCCTATTTTCATCATCATGGGGTTAGACATCAAACCTTTGAACCTCAAAGATATGGTTCAACTTTGATCATCATGCCTGTTTTATTGGGATAAAGAAAACTACCCTATGTTCTAACCTAATTACCTATGACAATTATCCCAGATTAAACTGTTGGACTAAGAAATTACTCTATCCTAGGGTTATTTGACCAAGATTAGGCAGTTTAGTCAAATTTATTCACTAGCTAACCTAATTTGCTTGGCTAAGATTAAACAGTTTAGCCAAGATTATTCCCTACTCCTATCAACATCAATTTAAAAGGACTTGACCATGATTGAACTATATGAACCAAGTCATTATTATTTCATTGGGCTTTATCCAAATTCTTTTATGCCCTCTTTTATTCTTGTTCTTTTCTTTTTTCTTTCTTTCTTTTTCTTTTTCTTTTCTTTTCTTTTCTTTTTCTTTTTCTTTTCTTTTCTTTTCTCAAATTATTTGCAGAATGGAAAATCATTTGACAAACAAGACTCTAAAGTGATAACATTTTAGTAAATAGTTGACCCTATAAATTATAGGGTTATAACACCTGTTTCGGGATTTCAGCGTTTCGCAGTTCGGTGATTTGTCATTTCAACACTCCTGTGATGAAGTGTTTCGACACTTCAACTCCCGTTATCTGGGATTCTGAAATGGAGTTATTTCGTGGTCTGCAAAATTCTTTGTTGGTGTGCCTATTTCGGGTTTCGGGTTTTCGGGGTTTCGCATTTTGCGATTCTGGGACTCCTGATGACGAAGAGTCTTGACTCTTCCAACTCTCGGTATCCGAAACTATCCTCCTGCCTTTGGGATTTCATAACCTCGCTTAAACTTTCTCTTTAAATAATGTGCAGGTTCTCCTAGATCCAACGTCGGTCGAACCTCGGGCTCAGATCTGACGTTTATCGGGAATTCTCAATGGGATCCAAATATCACTGTCGCTTCTCCTCCCAGGCTTTCGTTGTCCTTGTTTTTCCATCGTTGCATAATCTGATCTTGCCAACAATGACAATCACACCTGCCATCAATGATAATCACAATAGTGGCCACACCAGTGCAATCTCTGGTCAACCCTACTCTCCCTGAAGAGAATGACACATCTTTCAACCATGTCATCAACATTCCACACCCTCCCCCTTCTGAACAAGAGAGATTTATTCTTCCCCTGAATGCTCTCCCTCCAAGTCTTGACGAGGTTCCTTTTGATTGGGACAACTTGATCGGACATCCCATCCCCCCACCTATGTCTTTTCCATTAAGAGACATTATTCGAACCATCATGGAGATTGTATCCTCCGTTAACACCTTCTCCTCCTTGACTTGGAAAGCCTTGGGTTTTCCCAAACTATTGTCAGCTATCTGCAGGATACTAACTTTCGTCAGAAGACCGAGACGGGAGCCTTGGCCTCTCCCCTTACATGCTGATTAAATTCCAGAACACGAGTCTTAGTTAAGCTCTTTTCCGACTCATTATTAAAAATTGAAAAGATCGTCGAGTGATTTATCCCTTTCACACTCGTTAAAATTGGATTTGAAAGATCATGAGTCTTAGTTAAGCTCTTTTCCGACTCGCTATCAAAAATGGAAAAGATCGCCGAGTGATTTTTCCCTTTCAAACTCGTTAAAATTAGATTTGAAATAACATGAGTCTTAGTTAGTCTCTTTTCCAACTCGCTATCAAAAATGGAAAAGATTGCCGAGTGAACTTGTCTTCTTTGCACTCGTAAATTGGATTTGAAAAGACATCTATTTGGCATAAGTTTACCCCTTTTTCACACCAAGTAGACTAAAAGATATAAAAAAGGACATTTTTTGGCATTAAATTGTGATTGCATCTCATGCCTTTGCTTGCAGTACTAAGCTTTTAGCCAGTTCGCGCTTTGCATTATAAACCATGGCCCAAGCAGTTTTCATCCTCAACCAAGCAGATCCTTGTCTATATCCTTCATAATTTGACACCCTATACCCTGGAGGGAACATCACCCTGAGTGTCCATATCTCACATGCATTTCCTTGCATTGAGCATAGGTACGTTCCACTGCTAGAACTAGTCTTTCTTACTTGTGAAACTCGTTCCCTCCTCTGTATCATAACATTCAATTGTTATGAAAAAACAAAAAATAGACAGGTGGGAAGGGAGTACTATATTGTAATTGGAAGCAGTCATGTCACCTTTGAACAGAGCACAAAGTTATTGAGTCTTTGCGTCATCATAATTTTGGGTTTAGCATGGCCTTAGGAAGCTGATCTCAATACATAATTTTCTCTACCGACTGGTTAATCTTCCAGCCACTATAGAGAACATTATGGATGCCTCCTACTTCTAATTGTCAAATCATTAAGTCTATGCTTCCAGAGTCCACCATATGTCTCATTATCTTGTTCAAAGGAAGTCTATCAACCTGTGTCGTCCACTCCTCCAAAATCTTAACTTCACATGTCGGCCATACCCTCAGTTTGTCTCAAAATCACATGATACTTTGGTCTTATGATGCACCCTGGCCCTACTTTCATCATTGGTAGGTCACCTTGAACCCAACAATCGACATTTCATCATGGGTTGTTGACTGTGTGGCTTCCCTTGTGTTTGACGACAATATATCTATTCACACTTTGGGATTTGTGCAATGTCTTGGATGCCATTAGCCTTATTGGTGGTTTCCTCACCTTTGTTAGCAGTTTTCATCACTGGCTGCTATTCAGAGGGTCTTTTTTGTGTCCCACTTGCATTTGGCACACGCGAAAGATGCACAGGGTCCTTGGTTCATGAACATGTTCTTCGTTCGATATCCACCAAATCATGAAGCTCCTGCTTTGCTCCTCATGTTGACTGATGAGAGATGACTTAATGCTCTCCTTTCAGTGGGTCTCTTTCCATCGACTTCAGCTCATGTATTCTGGATACGAGACTTAGAGTTTTATGAGTACCTTGAGGTTTGTATTCATTAGTGGAAGGCTCTCTCACCATTGACAGATGGGAATACATCAATGTATCCTGATCAATGGATATCTCAAATATTCGACATCAGCTCCTTTATTCACATTTGTAGAGATGTACTTAGTGCCTTGATACCTACTTTCATCATTGGTAGTCTATCTCACATTTGTTAACGGTATACCTCAATGACCAATAATCAAACGATGTCTCATCATGTTTGACCTCAACTCATTTATTCACATGATGTAGACTTGCACTATTGGTAGATTGTATTGAAGACTTGAAGACATCACTTTGTAGACATAGCTTTCCTGAGTTGTTGCTTTCATTTCATCGGACCAGTACCTATTTCACTTCAACGATCATGGGATATTAGATTGTACTCCATGGTATACATATATCTTCAGATCGATTTTGAGACTGGTTTCACTAGGCCTTTTTCGTGACTATGATAGTTATTGGCATGTAACCGCATTTATATTTTCCTACTCATGGCCATGAACACTTGTTGGTATATTTTCCACATGGATCTGCATTGTATTTTTGGCAGCCATGTATGCAAAGTCAGTACATAATGTAATGAGCAATTGATTTCATCCAACTGGTTCTCTACCACTCCACTTCTGGGTTATTTATAATGTATTTCGGCCATTGCAGATACTCCTCTGATCTCACACATTAGGGGGGCATCTGTTATAGCAAGATTTGCCTCACCATTCCTATCTTGCACAGAGAACCTTTTTCCATTTCCATATGCAGACTTATCAACCTCTTTTTGATAAATCCAGAGCCAAAAAAATATATTTTTCCACATATACACTCCCTAACTGCTTTGCAAGATGTGTATACGCTTGATGCTCCACTACAGCTCGCGCCTATTGGGATTTGTGCCAGAAAATACAAAATGAGGTCGGGTTTACATGTCATGACAGAATATCTCTGATCTTTGGCCTTCCATATACTGGAAATGTTCCGACTCGGCCCTTCAATTGCATTTTGGAGGCTATAAGAGAACAATTTAGAGCTATGGAAAAAGAGAGAGAAAAAATTCAACTTTGAGAGAAAAGTTACTCTGGAGAAATTACTTTATATTGAGTCTGCATCCCTTTGTCCCTCAAGTCTTAACACATTGTTCATCCCCCAAGATTTTCCTTTATTGTAAAGAGAATCTCTTTATCTCTTTTCTCTGAGCTTGCCTTTGGTGGAGGATTGAAGTGGTGGAGACACAGTTGGAAGGAACTTGGTTTCTTGGTTTCGAACCGTGCTGACATGAAAGTCTGTAATGTTGATACTCATGTTGATCAATTATTAATAGAAATACTCCTTTCCCATCCAATCAATATCTTGTGAATATATGATTATTATCCATGGGCATATTTGTAATGTTTATTAATGGATTGTGCTATCTGATGTGCTAACTCATTTTATATATTGTCACTATTTACTTGCATTGCTTGTTTGTTGAGAAATTCTTGCAGGTATAAGGCTTTGGGTCAAATTGTTGTAGGAAAATCTCCCTGCGGACAGGTAGATCACCTCTAGAGCTTGACCTTAACCCTAGACAGAAAAATGCTTATCATGGACACTGACTTTCTTTCAAATCTATCTAAACTAACACATGAGAAGGAAGGATGATAGAAGTACCTGTTATCGACATTTGTCCCTGCAGGCTCCGAGTTGCGCTCCAATTCTTTGCTCCTCGCTGAGTTCTGTGGACAAAGCAAGATACAACCACTTCCTACTCTATTGATATTAGCTTGAAAACAGATCTATCACTAAATGATAAGTTCATATGACATTAGACACAAGTTATCATATGATAAGTTATGACATTAGACACAAGTTATCATATGACATAAGTTCATATGATAAGTTCATATTGATATTAGCTCCGAGTTGCGCTCCAATTCTTTGCTCCTCGCTGAGTTCTGTGGACAAAGCAAGATACGACCACTTCCTACTCTATTGATATTAGCTTGAAAACAGATCTATCACTAAATGATAAGTTCATATGACATTAGACATTAGGTTGATAGGAGTTTAACCTCTTGAGTTATCTTTAGAACAAGTTGGGAACCTTCTCCTTAGATCAGGGAGCTGTTGATGAAACCAAGAATTCGAGTACAACTGCCTCCTAATCTCGAAAGATTCTTTCCTCATTCTCCTCAACGAGCTAACAACTGACCCAGATTAGGGAGCGCTCCCTCAGAAGGGGCATCATAGCGTTGTAGCACTCCTTTGTAAGCCTTGGGGAAGCGCCAACGCTCTTAAGATGAGAAGGGCTCCTCCAAAAGGGCCGGGAAGCATTATAACGCTCCCTGAAGCATTATAGGGGAGCGCCAGCGCTTCTGGAGCTGAAGTAGGGGAGCATTCCCCCTCCAAACCTTTGTTTCAGGATTCTTTTCAGGTGTCAAGATTTGTTTGTCTTCAGTAGGCCAGTTCTCTTCTTTCAGATCAGTCATATGAGATGTTATAAATACCTCCCTAGTGTCATTATCATAGCATTATGTCTGAACATATTTTGCGACACTTGTGACCAACTTGCGACACTTGCGAAAGTTGATGCGACACTTACGACAATTGAGAGGGATAATGCGACACTTATCCAGCTGAGCAATTTTGACGTGTAACAGAATGCCCCCCAAAGTATGAAGTTAGAAGATGTCAACTGATAACTAAAATACTTTGTAGATGTTCAAGCAAGGGTATAGACTCGGAGAACCTGACAGAAGTTGCACACAAACATCCAACAAATATCATGACATATTTCAAAACCCAAGGCAGGCATACCTATGCTTGGATGATTCAAGACTTAGCAGGATATGGCCGCCATAAAATACACTGCGGATCCATAATTGTATTGATAAAAGGGTATAGCCACCAAAGATACAATGTGGATCTATACTCTGATGAATCAGACCGATCGTAGCCACGAAGAATACACAGTGGATCTACGAGATGACAAGACATAGCCACGACCAATACAAGGTGGATCTATGTGACAATATATGTGTTCTTGTCCAATATAGAACTCCTCCGCAACCTGGGCAAAGCGTATATCAAAGTGATGGCTCAATGGCTCAACCCAGGGTCTTCTTACCAATCCCAATATGATACGAATCCGACCATTTGAATGAGTGTTTTGATGTCGAACATGGCAGAAACCACTTGATTACCGATCAATGGTGTGAACCGTTAACAAGTGTGAGGGAGATCATCATTAATGTCAATGATTCCCAAGGTACCCTAGTACATTCCAGTGAATGTGAATAAATGAGCTGAGGTCAAACACTCGTGGAATCATTCGATCAGGGGTCAATGATGTAAACCCACTGTCGAATGTGAGGAGGCCTGCCATTGAGGCATGCAGGTCCCAAAGTACTAAATGGTTTCTAAGTCTAATTCCCGGATAATGTGTTGAAGTCGACAGGAATAGACTTGTCGAGGGAGGGCCTTGATGTATCCCCCATCAACGACATGAAACGGTCATGGAGATGTAATTGATAGATCAGACGGACATGGACTGACACAGGTTTTGAGGAAAGATATTTGGGATGGTTGACTCTCGAGGCAGATACTTCCCTTGAACACTGAGGAACAACAGCAAAACGTGACATGGACCAAAACTATGCAGTGGATACTATGACTTGCGTCAGGTGACCCAGAGGAGTGAAAGGAACTCAAAGGATTGGCTCAGTGCAGAGTTTCAGCGGATTATGATGTATGTAGATGACAAAGTGTCGTATTCAAGGGCGACTCTAAGAAGTGCTAGATGATGTTCTCAAGAGACTGCTTGGCTTGCTCCTTTCAATTTTTCCCCCATCCAGATAGATGAGTACCTCTTTTTGATTTAATGAGATTGAGGAGGATAACACATGCTCGATATAACTCACCTTCAGTAAGTTCCTCTTCCTTTGTTTAACGAACTGGAAGAAGTAAGGGATTGGTCCCATATGGGTCTGTCGATGTATGTTTTAATGAGTCCAAGGACAGAAAACTCGAAGGTTTTTCGGGATTATAGAGTTTGGAAAAACACTTAAAAGAGAACTCTCTCAGTTCCTTTTTCGTACAGTAGTATGACAAGACTGAAAAAGGGTTAAACTATCGCTCGCGAGACGCTCTTTCTGACCTTTTAACGAGTGTGAAAGAAAGCAAGATCACTCGACAATCTTTTCATATTTAGAGAGTCTGAAAAGGGTTTAAAGGAGACTCCAGGGGGGTTCCTTTTTCGTGTGATCGTATCCATACGGGTCCGAAAAAGAGATAAAAGTTTACCCGGTTGCGTTCTCATATTGTCGAGCTCGAGAACGAACTAAGACTATGCTCATAAATGCAACAAGGTGAAATAATTCATTCGAACTGCCAGTAAACCCGTGATGCCAGAAACTACAAGCCAGAGTTTAGTGAAGTCATTTACATCATTAGAGAAACCCAAATTGACCATAGCTTATAAAAAATGAAATTTTATATATATCAATTGATTTAAAAAAAACTCATTTACCATTTCATTTGCAAGGATTGTTCGAGTAGTGGAGGATCTCAATTTGAAGCAAATCTTGTTTTTCTCGGTGCCGGAGCTACGATAGACCATTTCGCTCACCGTTCGAACCAGGTAGGTGTTCATCCTTTACTCTTTCAATTGCATGGTTTCAAGTTGATTTTCATGGCATTATTAATTTAAAACACAAGGCCCTAGGTCGCCTCTTTTGAACCAAATCGGCCTCCTTTTAAAAGTCAATGAAACGGGGGGATTCTTTCACAAAAATGCACTGGAGAAGGGTTGTTAGGATGTCTACACCCTTGTAATTGATTAGGCCGACCATTTTAGCAAAATAAAATCATGAAAATTCCCCTCATGGGCCCACGCACCCCCTCAAATCGTTTTGCATTTTTACCATGTTTTAATCATTGTTTGGTAAATATTAAAGGGTTTGGTGGTTAAAAAGGAGGATTGGTTTCTTTTAGATGTCATGGGAATTTGATTTTATGTTTTAAAATGCTTTTTGAAAATTTCCGAAATCACAAAAATGTGAGGAATAATGAAATTCTTGATTTTTGTTTTATAGGTGTCTTCGACAATCATGATCGAATGGAAAGAGAGGGAACATGAGATGGATGATTTAGCCGCTCTACGGAGTCCTCGTACGCGGGCCGCTCTGCGGGCCTGTGGCTTGCTCAAGTTTTTCAAATTGCAAAAAATGAAAAGAGAGGTTCTACTGCTTGAGCACATGATTGGTCTTTGGGACGTTACGGAACAGGGATTCCATGTTGGTACACAAATCCTAACCATTGAGTTGGAAGATGTGTACTTTCTGACCGACCTCTCGAAAAGAGGGGTCCCCATAGCTTTTACTAGGCAGAGGGCATTACCTGAGCAGGTGGACATGTATCTGGCATGCCACTGCATTTCGGGAGCAAGGTTGGTAGGGGGCAGGATCCTTATCAAGGATATACGATATCTGCCTCTTCGATATATATTATTTGCTATCACGAGTGTGACCGGTAGCACTAGTGCTCATTTTGCATCGAGATCATAGGTGGCCTATGGTGTTCAGTGTTTAGAACCAACACTGTTCAATTGGAGTGCGACGTTCCTTTGGAATGTGAAGGAACAGATCTCGCGATGCAAGAATGGTCAGAAATAGTTCGATTATGGCTCGTTCTTAGTCTCATTTTTCTTAGAGTGCATCCCTCAGATGCAGCCTCAGATAGCACTGGCAGTACGACCAGTGGACGAGCCTCGGATGGAGAGGTGGACTAGTCTGTCCCCAAGACTAGTCTTCGAGTCAGAGTTTCACTTTACTGGTGACTTCTTTGCTTGGTTGAGATGACAGTACCTCTGGATAGAGGACTTCCCCTACGCCGACGTAGACTTCCGTGGGAGCATGGACTTGATTTTACCCGTGGGGGAAGATTGGGACGAGTCAGGTAAGAGACTAAGCCATTCCTTGTCTAGTTTTTTTTTGTTTTTGATGTATATGTACTTTTTTTGGGGGTATGTAAAAGAGTTTCAACAAATGTTTTTGTTTTCAACATGCAGACAAGGGAGCAGTGCGCCCAGTTGATATACCGGTACCAGGGCATCATGGAGGCGCCCCAGCTGCAGTAGATCCAGGAGTGTCAGCGGCGGGTCTCCGGGAGGTTGAGAGGAACCTCCAAGGCCTTACGATGGGTATCCCTCCTCTGCGGAGGGGGGATGTGCCTTTACGTCTGCAGTGGCACACTGTAGGGGTCCCAGAGAATATCAATTCTCTGTTGAGGCGTGTAGTGCGTGCAATAGTGTGTTACTCACAGCACAATGTAGTGCGGGGAGATTAGAGTCTTCCCGTGATCATGTTTTTTGTATGCCTTGTCAGGCGATGTTGTATGGGCGGGTGGACCCAATATTTTGCTCTCTTACACACTTTTTGATGTAATGAAAACATTTTAGTCACGCCATATATATATATATATAGTTTCGAGTTTTTATGATGCTAATGATTTGTACATGATGATGTCTGTGATGTGTTTTAATTTACATGTAATGTACAGTTTTTGCTTTCCTTGAATCTTATCTATGGGCTAAATATCGATCCATGATATAATTAGCTAACGAATCTGAAACACTATTAAGTTCTCTTGGAATGTGTCTATATTCAATGTAATCAAACATTCGTTCGAGACGATGAACTTGCAAGTGTAGGCGTACCAGGATAGGACTACGGATAGCGTAGATGCGGTTGAGTTGATAAACCACGAGTTGGGAGTCTAAGTAAATAACGATGCGATAAATACCTAGAGAGGAAGCTTGGGTCAGTAGTCCGATGACAACATGATATTCTGCCATATTGTTGGTTGCTGGCCCTAAACAAATGCCTCCTGAACTCACCACCTGGTCAAATTGGTAAATAACCCAAGCTGCTGAAGCAATATTCCGGGTATGTCGGCTAGCGCCATCCGCGAACCCAAAAAAGATAGGAAAGGCAGACGTCATCTGCGCACGAAAACACAGGCACAGTCATGAGTGGCAATGGTAAAGACTCGAGCACGCGAAAGAAAAGACACACCAAACTAAAATACAATAATGTACAAAGTACAGATGCTAGGTGATCTAGGCATAGTACTTTTTAAGGTAAAGCCCATTTCGAGGCTCTCCCAGGGAAATTCCATCATGATCTACTAGTTCATAAGCACCTCTGTGTAAAACACACTTCACGATGTAAGGACCGTGCCACATAGGTTCTAACTTTCCTGTTCCCAATTTATCGTGAGCTTGGTCGTAAATGAGGACTAAGTCTCCTTCTGCGAAGGCTCGAGGTTGGACAGATTTGTCATATTGATTCTTAATTCATTTCTGATGTGCCTCATTAACGAGAGCAGCATCACGGCGTGTTTCGCCAACTTGGATAGATACAAGAATCGTTCTTATTCCGTAGAAGTATGGGGTAGGAGTTCTACTTTCAATTTTAGTGATGGAATATCGCACTCGATTGGTAGGACAACCTCAATGCCATAGACCAACTGGAAAGGAGTGAATCGAGTTGAGGTTTTCACAGAGGTGCGATAGGCCCAGAGAGCGGAAAACATTTGTAAATGCCATGATGTCTTGTTTTCCCCTATCATGCGTTGGATCATGGTTTTTAGGACTTTGTTGATAGCTTCTACTTGCTCGTTCGATTGAGGGTAGTAAGGGGATGAGTTTTCATGGAGAAAACCCAATTTGACATGTAACTCGCTCATCATCTGGTTTTTGAAGTGTGCACCATGGTCGGTGACAATGGCATGTGGTATACCAAAACGAGTAATGATGTGTTTGAAGAGGAACAGAGCTGTAGTACGGCCATCATTCAGGAAGGTAGGCATAGCCTCATCCCATTTGGTGAAGTAGTCGATGGCGACGATGATGTAACCGTGCCCCCCGGATGAGGTAGGCTTACACTGCATGAAATCGATACCCCATTTGGAAAAGGGGTCGATGGAAATGATGGGGTACAGTGCAGTAGGGTGGGTGTGTGCCTTCTTGTTAACGATTTGGCAGGGTGGGCATTTTTTGACGGCCTCGATGCAATCTTTGAAAATCGAGGGCCAAAAGTAGTCAGCACGTAGGATTTTTTGGGCTGTGGCCATCCCGGAAAGGTGACTTCCACAAGCGCCAAGGTGACAATCGTTCAAAACACGTTCAACCTCTTCGTGAATCAGACATTGCCGAAGAATGGTGTCAATACCACGGCGATACAAAGTGTCGCCGAGGATGAGATAACGGCGAGAGTGGTGACGGATGCGTCGACGTTCTTCGCGAGAGATGTTGGGCTGAAAACGTTGAGTTTGAAGGTAGAGGAGAATGTCTCCGTACCAAGGATCAGAAGTGTTGATGAGGAAGAGAGATTCATCAGGGAGAGAATCTCTAGGTTCAATGTTTTCATCGGCACAAGGGAGAGCACAGATGAGCTCGGAAAACACCAGGGATTTTTTGGCTTTAGCCTTTGTAAACTCGAGATCGAATTATTGAAGAATAACGATCCATTTCGAATATTTTCCCCCAAGTACTTGATGTGTCAAGACGTGGTACATGGGGTTGGAGTCTGCAATTACCGTGGTGGTGCGTAATAAGATGTAGTGGAAGAATCTTTGGACAGTAATGACGGCTGCCATAGTCAGTTTCTCAACATGCGAATATCTGAGTTCGGGTCCAGATAAACTCTTGATCAGATAATAAATCACGTGTTCTTCGCCGTTAGAGTCCTCTTGAACTAACACCATTGCAATGGTGGAAGTAGAAGCGGCCAAGTAAAGGATATAATCCTTTGTGTATTCGGTAGGATGTAACAAAGGAGCGTGGGTCAAAGCGTGCTTGAGGGCGTCGAATGACCATTGGGCTACATCATCCCAGATGAAAGGAACGTTCTTTGCAGTAACCGCATAAATCCTTTAGTGATCTCGGCATAATTGAAAATGAAATGGCGAAGAAAGTTTGCTTTGCCTTGCAAACTTTGGAGTTGGCTTAAGTTGGTAGGTGGGGGTAAGGATAGAATGGCCTTGATCTTTAAGGGATCCACCCTGATCCCGTCTTTTGAAACAATGAAACCGAGGAGTCGGCCAGATTTGACAGCAAAAATGAATTTATGTGGGTTCAGACGAATATGATAGAAGCGACATCGAAGAAAAATTGCCCGCAAGTGACCAATGTGATCGGGTCGGTTGGATGAATGGGCGGGTAAATCATTGAGGTAAGGTTCCGCGATATGTTTGATGTCATGGAAAGCGTAGGACATGGCTCGCTGGAAAGTAGCACCAGCATTTTTAAGCCCAAAAGGTAGCTTTCGGTAGGCGAAAGTTCCCCAAGGGCAGATGAAGGTTGTCTTATGTTGATCAGCAGGTAAGATTTCAATCTGGTTGTATCCAGAAAAGCCATCCATGAAAGAGAAGATTATGCTTCCTGCGCAATTATCGATGAAGGGCGTAGGGTAGTTGTCCTTAGGACAAGCTTTGTTGAGGTATAGATAGTCAACGCAAACACGGATGGGCCCTTGTTTCTTACCAACTGGAACGAGGTTGGAGACCCATTCAGTTAAAGGTACGGGATAGATAAAGCCAAATTTTAGAAGTTTTTCAACTTCTGCCTTTATGGCTGCGACTTTCTTGGGATGAACCAGGCGGAGCTTTTTCCGAACCAGTTTCACGTCAGGGTAGGTCTTTATTTCATGTACAACGATCGAAGGATCGATCCCTGGCATTTCCTCGTAACTCCATGCGAAGACATCGCAGAATTCCTTGAATAAAGAGGTGTAAGAGACCACTTCATCGGGTGTGCAATTAGCACCAAGGTTGATGTTTTCCATGACACCTTCTTTGATTGAAATGTCAATCGTGACTGTGGTAGAAATGTTACCCATGTTCCCCTCAGAGAAAGTGTCTTGTGTGAGAATAGGGGATTGTGGAGCATAGGTAACATCGGGGGGGAAGATAGATCGTATGTCTTGGATTTCTTCCAGAGGTGGAAGAAAAGAAGATCGGTGGTGGTTGTCATCCCATGGCAGATCGTTAATGCTAAGCATTTCCATGATAGATTCGTTCGAAGGAAAAATTTGGGAAATGTAATCGACGGTGGATGATAGGGAATCTAACCACGAGGGCACCGAATAAGTGTCGGGTGCCAGTGAGTGTGAAGTGTTTGAAGAGGGAGAGGAAGATTGAATGGCTATGTATGCGGCCTCGAATGGGCTCAGTGGCATTATGTCTCCGAGCGCATCGAATTCCAAAGGACTAGGCACAACCCAAGGGTCAGATGATTCCAAGGATTGATAAGGCATAGTCAAGATCATATTGATGGCGGCAAGATGATGTGCGGTGGGTGGAAGTGGTGTAGGGAAGGTACCCATGAGGCTAGAATCTTTTAATAAGACAACACCAATGCTTTCATACGTAACCAGGTGGTCTCCCAGAAAGGGAATGTTGTTGGTAGCAGGGATGCGAGCATCGGGTGTGCAAAAATCAAGCTGATCGATGGTAACAATTTTGCCTTGATGGGGGAATTGTACACATCGAAACACCGATGAGGCGATGGCAGTCATTGCGTAAAACCAAATTATTCCAAGTAATAGGTTGTAATCGAGGGGAGCATCGACCACCTAGACATCAATGGTAACAGTTTTGCCGCCCAATTGGACGGCTAGGGATTGTAGTAATCCGTGAGGATGGAAACCTCGTCCATCGAAGGCGCATAACATCGTAGGATATTTTTTAAGGGCAGGTGATTTCAAACCTTTCCAACAGGCTAGAGACATGACACAAGTAGAGGCTCCCTCATCCAGGATAGTTCGATGAATTTGTTGGTTGTGAACAACAACGTCGATTTGGAAAGCTAGCTGGTGGGAGAGTCGTGGTTGATGATCGTCCAGATTAAACATGATGTAGTTTGATGACTCGGGATTGAAAGCGCCAATGGAAGCTAAGAGCGTCCTACGTTGATTTGGACAGTGTTGTAGAACTTCCAACGTGGACATGGCACACGGGGCTTGGGCCAAATCTTCTACAATATTGTAGTTTTGGGCAGCCCGTGAATTAGGATTGAAAGTGGATTTCCGGATGGTGCTCTTAGGAGGGCGTAAAATGCAGTCAAAAGAAGGTTTCTCAATCTGAAGTGGCCTGGATGGAGGGCTAACAGACGAAGGATTAACAGAGGATGGTAAAGGATCTGGCGAAGAGCCATTAGCGGTCTTCGGCTTATCAGGTTTAACTGGCGTGTCGTATGTCACAGAATGAGTGGTTAGATTAACCCCGTTGAACATGTAAATGTGTGCGCTTGTCGAGGCTTCATCATGGGGTTGGTTGGAACTTCCCCCTGGCATGGGGGTTTGTGCAACCAATGATTGTTGCTGCGGAAAAGGCTGAGTAAGCACAGCGGGTTGCGAATTTCCGTTGAAAAGTTTGGCCACTTCATCGCGATGTGGGCAATCTCGAGTGTAGTGATCATCACCACAAATGAGACATGGGAATTTCGGTTTTTGCTGTGGTTGTTTTCCGGCAGTAGGGGTTTGTGGTTGGGTTTTGGGTTGTTCGTTGTTATTGTTCTTCTTTGTTTTGTTTCTCGCTTTCTTCTTTCCCCCGAGTTGTTGTGAAGGGGTTGATTGGACCACATTCACATCAGAGACTTGAGTTTGGGGGGGGGGGGGTAGAAGAGGGTGCAATCGAACTGGGAGCAGCCGTCGAAGCAGGCCGTTGAGTCATTCCAGTGGAATGGGTAGTAGATTGAGTTTTGACGGAGCCAATAACTCCATCCGCGTGAGAAGCAGTCGATGGTTTGGATGGATCATTAGTGGCACAGGTAGCGTTCGGTATCAACTCATACAGAGTAGAGGATTGTGAATAGACTAAGTCTAGGTACTGAGCTTGGGTAATGGATTCTTCCTTGGTAACTATGCCACCCATGGAAACGTCACGAGCAATCTGGGGTAATAGTGATTTCGTGAACCATTCCGCTAATAATTGGTCGGGGATGACCGCTTTAATTAGCCTTCGTCGTCGTCTCCATTCATGGATATGATCGGAGATGTGTATGGAAGTTGTCTGATGAAGGGAGGTTAACAGTTCAGTACCCGTCTCGTATCGAATGGGTAGTTGGAAATGTGTGAGGAAGGACATGGCGAGAGAGTTGAAATCGTGAAAGGATGTGCGTGGTAATTCAATATACCATTTCGCGGCGGAACCCGTAAGTGTTCGTTGGAAAAGACGCAAATGAATCGAATCGTCCATGAGGGAGTTGGATGAACACCACAAATGGAAGGTCATTACATGGTTGTTTGGGTCTTCTCCCGATTTTCCGTCGAATTTAGGGATATCAGAGGGAAGTTTTGCTGGAATGGCTGGCCAAACCGTAGAATGATGAATGGGATCATTCGTTAACCGAGACAAATCTGGAAGATCTAGGGTAGCCAGAAAAGGTAGTTGTCGGTTAACCTGTGGGTAATGCTGGTGTGGAAGAGGGACACCAGTGGGGCCCAATACTGGGTTATGTGGATAATTATAACTCGTGGGCCTTCTCATGTTGGGTTGGTTTTGACCAAGGTACATAGGATTTGAGGTGTTTTGAGAAACATGTGTGAGCGAAGGATAACCGGATGGGTTTTGAGGGTTATGGGTCGGGTTGGGAATTTTTCCATGAGGGGGTTGTTGTGGAGTCTGAACGTTTTTCCCTATGGAGGCATGTGGGTTTCCTTGAAAAGGGACGCTCCACGGGTTAGGTGCGGGGGGCAAATTTTTTCCCGTGGAGGCATGCGGATTTCATTGAAAAGGGACGCTCCACGGATTGGGTGCGACGGGCACATTTTGTCCTTGTGGTTGATAGTGGACTCCGACTTGAGGTTGCCCCCCAGCATGAGGGTTCCCCCCGAATGGAATTTGTCCTCCGGTGGGAGGATGCCCCCTAGTTTGAGGAAGAGTTCCCGGGATTTGAGGGCGAGACGCAAAAGACTGACCAGTGTTGCCGATCGGGTTAGGACCACCAAGGCCAGTCCCTCTAGGTTGTTGGATAGGTATGGAACTTCCCGGTACAATTTGAGTAGTGGTTTGGGCATTGGTGATAGCAGATGCGTTCAGTGCCTTAAATCCAAAAGGGAGTGTAGGTCTTGGTGTTACAGGTGTACCAATCAGATCTTGATTAACTACCGCATTACCGGCATAGATAGTCGGAATGTGCAGGGTCAATGTCAAATGGGACGTCTGGAGAGGAATTGTAGATCGTGGGCCAATGAACGGTACGTTCGGACCAACAGGTGGTGTGGCTATGAAAGTGGTGGCACCGGTAAAATGATGTCGAGGTACGGTATAGAAAACAAATGCGTCGGTGCCTTCCCCTGTTCCATAGATATCTTGTACCAAGCATGGTGGACTTCGAACAACATCTGCAGTCCAAAAAGGGTCATTGGCTAAAGGGTTTTGAGGATAACTGGCTGGAATGTCAGCAGGGTTTATGACAGTAAATTCTCCAGCGGAATTCAGGTGGAGGATCTGTCGTTCGTATCCCTCCGGAATGCGATAAGCTTTCGGAGATTCTGAGACAATTTGAAAATTCTCCAAAGGAATGGGAACTTCTTCCTGGGAAGTTGTAGTGTTTTGAACCTCGCTCTGTTGAGGAGATTGCTCCATGGAATGGGGGGGAAAAGGGGTGTTTCCTTCCATATTTTCTGGAGGAAGTCCCTATAGCCTCTGCGAACGGCGTGGAGGGTCGATGTTGGTGGAAAAGAGTCGGCGAAATAAATCTATGGCCAACTAGCGAAAAGAGACAGCACACGCTAAAAAATCTAAGAATCACAACCAAGCAAACAAGACCTTCTTTTGATGACCGTACTAGTTGGTGATGAAATCCAACGTCGCATGATCAAGTCTAGAAGGGGTGGGGGTAGGGTGGAACAGTTACAATGGCGACCTGCTTAACAAACTTACGCCTTGGTGCAAGCTTCCACGCAGTAATTGTGGATTTACCCTCCAAGGAGCCCGAGTGAGTTTGACCAATGTCTTCTCCAGGTACAGTGATACTTCCCGTCACCGTCACCTTGTGTAAGACCCTAAAGATTATGGCCACTAAGGTTACCAATTCGCAGTCAGTCCCTGGGCAGGAACAATCGACAGTTCGATCCGAACGTACGGGTAGGGTATCAAGCCCGAAACCAACTAAGAAGCTTCCACGCAGTAATTGTGGATTTACCTCAAAGTGATCCCCATAATACGATCCGACCACCACAATCAGTTAAACCACAGAGGGTTAGTCCCCGTAGCTTACCCGAATGCAACCTCGTGCATAACCCCTGTGTGAGAGGGGGATCCCAAGCAGACTTATACGATAACTGGATTTACTCTCCCTAACTCAGGATGCTATGTTTGTTTTGAAAACTTTGGAGAGTTATGCTCATATCCCTAATCCAAAGTACTAATCCTAGTCTACTGTTGGTGGAGGACCCTAGCAAATAAAAAGTTCTTGATAACTTTTAATTAGCGTTGATTTTTAATGGTTGTTCTTTACGCAAAAGGGGTGCATGGAAGTGAAACAAATGGAATTATGACTCTGACCCAAAGAGTGCATCAAACATGATAAGAAATCATTTCCTTTCGATGAACATCTAGCTAAGGGAGAGAGAGAGTTCTTTCACTAACAAGCACAACTATGGAATGCCCTCAAATGATTCTTTTTCTCAATCAAATCTTGATGTAATGCAAAAACTTTTTTAAATGCCTTCTAATATGCTCAATCAATCATAAAGAGATCTTTTATTGTTTGCGTATGAATGATGATCAATACAACACAATGTTTATCTTTGCTAATTATCTTCTTGGCATGGATGAAAACCAAACTAGCATAAGCAAGAGTCACACAAACAATACACCCTTCGTAGAAATCAAAACGAAAAAGCGAAAGAAGAAGAAACAATCAAAGAGAAAAGCAAACTTCACACCCAAAAGCAAAAATTGAAGAACAATGACCTTGATTGAAATCAAGACAAAGAGGTTTGTAGGCCTTTGATGAGCTTCACCAGGGTTTTTACTCAGCTGATGAGGAGATGAGAACAATGCATAGGTTTCAAACTTCACTCAACAGGAAAAACTCAATGAAAATAGTGAAGAAGGCTGCAAGATCCAATTAACAAGGTGCTTATTCTTCAAAGAGGACAGATGTCAAGGATGAAAAGGAAGAAAAGTTGACTCACTAGATCACTCAACAAAAGAGACACAGAGGCACACCCTGAAGCAGGCAGTTCTGGAGGGTTTTTTGGCCAAAAAGAGGTTGGCGCTCTGTTGCCAAAGGCAAGGAGCGTTATAGCGCTCTGTGCAAAGGTATGGGGGAGTGCTGGCACTCTGTTAACACTAGGACAGGGGCGCCAGGGTCTAAAAGCCCCAGAAATGTCAAAAAATTTCAAAAATTGAAATGCAAACTCGACAACTATGCTGAGTATGATTGCACAAGGAGCCAATCAGCTCATGAAACTAATCAAAAGAGGAGTAAACCAGATCTGAAACAATCAAGGGATAGAACAAGGTCAATGAGGAGAAAAATCCAAACAAGAGGTTTCGATTTGAGGCTATCTCCCCAGTGGAGTCGCCAGTTTCTGTTGTAGGAA
>ML815113.1:20857-57071 GCA_009831015.1 Picea engelmannii
AAATCTCCCTGCGGACAGGTAGATCACCTCTAGAGCTTGACCTTAACCCTAGACAGAAAAATGCTTATCATGGACACTGACTTTCTTTCAAATCTATCTAAACTAACACATGAGAAGGAAGGATGATAGAAGTACCTGTTATCGACATTTGTCCCTGCATGCTCCGAGTTGCGCTCCAATTCTTTGCTCCTCGCTGAGTTCTGTGGACAAAGCAAGATACGACCACTTCCTACTCTATTGATATTAGCTTGAAAACAGATCTATCACTAAATGATAAGTTCATATGAAATTAGACACAAACTAGAAAGAAACAGGCCAAGCGTGTCATATTAATGAGAATAACGACAACAGTACTTACAATCGTAGATGCGAATGTGACAGCTTCATCGAGTCCCCTTCGTCTAACCCTTGCCTGAAATCTCCACAATCTGGATAACAACAGCTTCACTGATCACTCTCCTTTGGATGACTGTAAGTTTTCTCCAAGATCATAGGTTTCATGTATTCAATTCTTCCCCCCTTTCCACCATCATAGAGCCTGTTTATATAGGTTGATAGGAGTTTAACCTCTTGAGTTATCTTTAGAACAAGTTGGGAACCTTCTCCTTAGATCAGGGAGCTGTTGATGAAACCAAGAATTCGAGTACAACTGCCTCCTAATCTCGAAATATCCTTTCCTCATTCTCCTCAACGGGCTAACAAATGACCCAGATTAGGGAGCGCTCCCTCAGAAGGGGCATCAGAGCATTGTAGCGCTCCTTTGTAAGTCTTGGGGAAGCTCCAACGCTCTTAAGATGAGCAGCGCTCCTCCAAAAGGGCTGGGAAGTGTTATAACGCTCCGTGAAGAATTATAGGGGAGCGCCAGCGCTTCTGGAGCTGAAGTAGGGGAGCGTTCCCCCTCCAAACCTTTGTTTCAGGATTCTTTTCAAGTGTCAAGAGTTGTTTGTCTTCAGTAGACCAGTTCTCTTCTTTCAGATTAGTCATATGAGATGTTATAAATACCTCCCTAGTGTCATTATCATATCATTATGTCTGAACATATTTTGCGACACTTGTGACCAACTTGCGACAGTTGCAAAAGTTGATGCGACACTTACGACAATTGAGAGGGATAATGCGACACTTATCCAGCTGAGCAATTTTGACGTGTAACACAAAGTGCTCAACGGTGGAATGACATCAAATGATTGGATCAAGGTAGGCTTCTTCCTCGTATTTCACATTAGTTTATATAGGACATGTTGGAATTGAGTTGATTTCTGCAGTCATACCTGTCTGTTGTGGTTTACCCTTGTCCATAGAGAGTTTTTCCCTTGTAACATGGACCAATCCTCTCTAGGATTTCAAATGGCCCACAATAGCAAGCTGCCAACTTTTAACAATTTCCCAACTTCAAGGAACTTCTGTTGGCCTTAACTTTCAAGAATACATGGTCACCCACTTTAAATTCCCCGTGAATCCTTCCTTTATCAACATATCTTTTTCTTCTTGTCTTGGGAAACCTTTAAATTTTTATTTATTTTTATCATTTGCTCCTCCATGTCCCTGAGAAAATTTGGCCCAACCATTGCTCTATCTGCTGGGTTATCCCAGCTTACTGGTGTGTTGCATTTTATGTCATAAAGTGCTCCAAATGGGCTCATCTTTAGAGATGTTTGGTACCCATTGTTGTAAGAAAACTCTACCAAGTGTAGGTAGTCTTCCCATTTTGATGGTTTATCCATCACATACATCCTCAACATATCTTCAATCACTTGATTCACCCTCTCTGTTTGTCCATCTGGTTATGGATGATAAGTTGTACTAAAATTCAAATTTTTTCCAAACCCATTAAATAATCCTTTCCAAAAATTTGAGGTAAATTCTGGATCTCTGTGAGACACAATTGTCTTGGGTATTGCATGTAATCTAGCAATTTCTCTCATATAAATATCAACAATGTTGGCCGCCTTGTGAGTGAGATTAACTGGAATAAAATGGGCATCTTTAGCAAGCTTATCCACCACTACCATGATAGAATCATGCTGCTTGTTTGTTCTTGGCAGTTTGGTGATGAAATCCATTGTTACAACTTCCCATTTCCACTCAGGAATGGGTAATGGCTATAGAAACCCAGTTGGGTGTCTATGCTCAACCTTTACCTTTTGACTTTCAAAACATTTGGCAATAAAATCAACAATCTCTTTCTTCATGCCTGACAAATAATATTGGATTTTGACAACCGCAATAGTTTTCTGATAACCTGGGTGCCCAGCATAAGGCACATTATGCATCTCTATCAATATTAGATTTTTCAACTCCTGGGAATTTGCCACGTAAATTATGCCCCTGTACATGAGAATTTCATCATTATCTAGCTTGTATTCTTCAATTTTTTGCTACAAATTACCTTACTGTAATTTTGCCTCTAATTCCTTGTATTGCAAATCTATTTTTTCAAGCTCTAAAATATTGGGTTTCAAATCTGATTGGTACATGCTAATGGTTTTAGCATGCATTTCATGCACTCTTTTTCTGAGTGCATCAACCACTTTGTTCTCTTTCCCCTTGATATGCTTTATATCAAAGTCAGATTCACTTAGAAATTCTAACCATTTTCTTTGCCTAGCATTTAGAGTTGGTTGATCAAATAAACATTTCATACCATTATGGTATGTCCTTAGCTCAAACATTTTTCCCATGAGGTAGTGTCTCCATTTCCTCAAGGCATGCACTATGGCTTCCAACTCCAAATCATGAGTGACATAGTGTCTTTCATGCTCCTTCAAATTCCTCGATTCATAACATATAACAAACCCCTTTTGACTCGGGACTCCACCAAGTCCTTCTTTGCATGCATATGTGCAAACAATGAAGTCTTCATTTGAGTCTGCAATCCTTAGTATTGGAGCACTTGTTAATAATTATTTAAAGTGTTGGAACTCTTTTCATAATCCAATGTCCATTGAAACTTCACACCCTTCTTTTGTAAGGAAGTGATTGGGTGTAAAATCTTTGAGAATCCTTCAATAAATCTCCTATAGTATCCTGGAAGGCCCATGAATGATATGACCTCTGTCACATTCTTTGGCGCTAACCAATCTCTAATGGCTTCTATATTCTTAGGATCCACTGCTATCCCATCCTCTGAAATGATATGTCCCAAATAATGAATTTGCCTCTAATAAAATGAGCACTTGCTCAATTTGGAATACAACTGATTCTCCCTTAATACTTGAAACACCATCCTCAAATGATGCTCATGCTCTTCTTATGAATTGGAATATATAAGAATGTCATCCAAAAATACAATGACAAACTTGTCTAAATATTCTCGGAAAACACCATTCATTAAGCACATGAAAACAGTTGGTGCATTTGACAACCCAAATGGCACCACTGTGAACTCATAATGACCATACCTTGTACTGAAGGAGGTATTGATGATATCTTCCTCTTTAATCCTTACCTAATGGTATCCTGACCTGATATCTATCTTTGAAAATATCTTTGCATCCTTCAATTGATCAAACAAATCATCAATCCTTGGCAGAGGATACTTGTTCTTCACAGTTACCTTATTCAACTGTCTAAAATCAATGCACAATATTAATGTCCCATCTTTATTCTTCACGAACAAGACTGGGGCACCCCTCAGTGACACACTTGGGCGTATATACCCCTTCTTCAACAGTTCTTCAAGATGTCTTTGTAACTCCTTAAATTCTGGTGTACTCATTCTGTAAGGAGTCTTTGACACTGGAGCTGCTCCAGGCATTAAATTTATAGAGAAATAAATATTTCTCTTTGGGGTTAGTCCTAGTACCTCCTTGAACACATATTCAAATTCTTCGAGGACTACATGATCTTCCAAATTTGGCACCTTATCTTTAGGTGTCTCCTCCATATGAGCTGCAAATAATTGACACCCTTTTCTGTAACATTTCTTTAGCTGCAATGATGAAATTTCTCTGATGGTTACTTCCCTGGGAATTCCCTGCACTCTCCTTAGGATCCCTTCCTCATCCAATAAAGTAAATGCCTTGTTATGACAGTCTAGGATAGCATGATGATGATCCAACGAATCCATCCCAATTAGACATTCATAGGAACCTAAAGGAAAGATGTTCAAATTTCCCTGGTGTTCAACCCATTCATGTCCATAAGATATGACTTAACCATCTCATTAACTTTTCTTTTGGCTCGGGTAGTCAGCTTTACCAACCAAGATTTCCCATGCTTTCTTTTTGGTAAACGCAAACTTTCCACCATCTTAGGATCTATATAACTATGACTAGCTCTCGAATCAATTAAAATAGCAATGGTTTGGTTGTTGATCATACCTTCCACTTCAATCATAGGTGACTGATACTCTGCTTGCTTGTTGTCCAGGTTTGCATAGATCCTTGGTACATTTCTTCCCATGTCCTCCACTACTTCATCTTTTTTTACATTATGGACAGTCCTCACTTTTTCACCTCTATGAGGACAATCTCTAAACATATGATATCCTTTACAGCCCCAACATTAAATAGGTGGTTTCCTTGGCCTTTGACCCCCTGTCTCAATCGTTCTGGGTTCTCTAGAAGTTGGATGTCCCTGAGTATTATTTATGAAGAATGGTGGCCTAGTTCCCTTCTTCCTCTGATCCATCTTGAATTTCATTTTGTCTTCCCAATATTTTTGGAAAGTTGGCCTTGCTTTTTGTTGATCATATATGCATTTAGCTCTCCTTATTGTCTCCTCCAATTTCTTGGGATCATCATATTGTATTTTTTCACTGATGAATGATGGAAATCCACTCAAATACCTTTGAATTTTAACTGTCTCATGCTTGATGAAAGAGACATACGTCAACAGTTCTAAAAATCTTCTTTCATATTCATCTATGGTCATACTCCCAAGCTTGAGTTCAAAGAACTCTTTCATTTTCATGTCATAGTATCTCTTAGTCAAGTATTTATTTTCAAAATACTTCTTGAATTCCCTCCAAGTAATAATTTTCTCTTTAATGTGTTGCACCTGCACAAGCTAGTCCCACCACATGGATGCCTTTCCCTTGAGTTGATAGATGGAAATTCTTCCTTTTGCATGAGAAGAATAATTATGCAATTGAAAATACTTTCTCAGGCCCAACAACCATGTCTTTGTAGCTTCATCCTTCTTGTGCTCACCATCAAATGTAGGAGGTTTGATTTTGTTCATTTATCCTCGTAGCTCATCTACCCCAGACCTATTATGCTTTCTGATAGGGGATGGAATTGACCTGTTGTCTTCTCTCTATTGGAATTACTCGGGGAGTGATGGTGATTTCTGCTAACACTTATTGTTCTTCTTTTCTCATCAGGAGACCTATGGCTTCCTGATTTTCTTGAGCGACTCTCCTTATCCAACTTATTTTTTATTATGTTCAAGCTTTGCATTAAATTCATGTTGAAGTCATCTTGCTTCTCCTTGGATCTCATAAGCCTTTAATTATCATCTTTATGGCTTTGGACATCCTTCTGCAAATTCTTAATGGTCTCTACCATGTTCATTTTTGCATCCCTTCCTTCTCCATGTCCATTGGAGTTTGTTCCTTCAATGCCCAAATGGACATCCATCCCTCTGATTTCATCTTCCTGGATGTAATTTCATTTTGCCTCTTCCATTACTATGGAATCTATGCTGATCTTGAACTGATATAGTTGTTGTTAACTCTGCAAAATGTGTAGCCAACAAAACTTTGTCAGGTTAACTGTTTCAACAATTTCATGAAAATATGAACCATTTTGGTTCAATAATATATCATAATCCTTCTTCCGATTTCCTGAAAAATTGAATGCCCAGATCAATTTTCTGGGTAAATATTTATATTCTATTGTTCGAGACCTTTCCAATGCCTTCTCCCATGCTCAATTCCGAGTCTTGAGAAAAAAATTATGGTTATCTAAAAATTGCCCATTAATTGTTTTGTTCACACTTCAACTTGGCGAAACTCTGCGCTGTAATTATGCATTTTTGCACCTACTCCATTGGATTTTTCATGGAATCTCCATTGTGTTTCTTCATAAACATATTCTGGATACTCTGTCTAAGTTTCACCTTTTTCTGGGTTCTGGGATGCTAGTTACAGCCTGTTGAAGTTATAGGCCAATTCGTGTTTTTGGTCTAGAATGCTATAGGTACCTTATTTTCTATATTAAACATTTTTAACATGCCCATAAATTTGATTTGGATCTAAGAATATCTTCTATGATTCAATCTCTTTCCATTTACTACTACTGCGCCTAAATCTGATTTCGGAGCAGAAAGTTATGGTTCTTTGAAGTTAGATGGGTCTTAAAATTTACCCTCCCCTGTTTGTGTTGTAACTTTCTCATAAAAGCTTTGTTTAACGAATGGTTTACACCATTAAAAATATCTCTCCGAGATATTTTATTTGAGTGGCAAAGACAAAGTGTGCACACTCTTTTCTCATGGTTTTCAAGTACCTAAAAACGCTCTTAAGGGCCTAAAAAACGCACTGCAAAAAGATGACGTTCAAATGATATAAAACGTCACAGAAAATCATTGGTTTTCTGTTGTTGTTCACCCTCCAAACGACTTCACGTGCACAAAATTCAATCTGTAAACCCATATATAGCATGCGAAGAAACACCTCAACATAAATCGTGCTCTGTACTCCTATAACCATGGTGCATCACTTCTCTGTCGCGCCAATAACTAGTGCACACTACTTTTGTGTTGTGCGCCAATAGTCTGCACGCACCATTTACTACACTATCGTGTGACAACTTATACTCATATTGTGCACGCACCAACCAAACTCCTATGCACTCTGCCAATACTGCGCACACCACGCGCGTAATTATTATGTGTGTGCACATCGCACACACCTTTTATGCGTATGCACACCGTGCAATACTAAATTTAGTGCTCACACCCGCACACCAACAGTTTTCTGCGTGACACCAAAATTTAGTGCGTGCACCTGCACACCAACATTTTTCCGTGCGGTGCCAAAATTTAGTATGTGCACCAGCACGCCAACATTTTCCCGCGCGGTGCCCAAATTTAGCGCGCGCACTAGTACACCAACATTTTTCCGCGCAGTGCCCAAATTTAGTGCGCGCACCATCATGCCAACATTTTTCCGCATAGCACCCAATTTTTACATATCACAAGCCTCTTACTGCGCATCATGCATTTTTAGTGCGCCCACCTGCACACATTCAGTTTTATGTGCATCAATTCCTCATGAATTCCTTTGCAAAAATTGGGGATTTTTCTTAACTTTTCCCCAATTTTTACCGTAGACATTCTGCAACTATGAATTTTTCTCAAGTTCACCCTGATAACACCAATTCGACCTCTGTAACAACAAATCATTATGGGTTGACATTTTTGGAACAAATTTCTCCCAAAATCAATTTACGAATTGAGAATTTTAACCACTAAACTCACTACATCTGTCATGGCTTCACTGTAACATCAAATTCGACCAATTCCAGGTTCAAATTTGCTAGAACAAATATTAAATCAATAATGTCTCACCATTTGCCCGAATTTCTCAATTCTCTCGATGAATTTAATAACAAAAATTTGGGCTTTTCCAAATTTTTCCCAATTGTTGTTACTTTTTACCATGAACGCTCTATAACTTGAGATTTGGCGAGTTCAAAATCAATCCTTTGTAAAATTTCACCTCAACCCAACTTACTCGGCCCATCCAAGCTCAGTGTTGAAAACTGAAGCTCTGATACCATATTGTAACATTCCTGACCACCCACGCCGAGGCATGCTACACGAGAGAACACTTTTCTTCTCTCTGCGGAACATATTGTAACATACCCAACATCCCACTGAGCTATGCCACATAAATTTTTCGAACTGCATGCAATTAAAATGTATACACATAGAACTCTTGTGGAACATTATATATAAAATGAAAACGTACAATACATTTCGTAAATGCATAGATTCATACTAAAATAAAAGTAAACATACAACTGCAACATATACAAGAAATACCCATAAATATACATAAAATTATAACCACACATAGGATAAAACCATAAAAATAAACACGTAAATAATAATGTTGCATGTAAATTTATCACACAATTGACACTTATCTTGGTAAGAATATCACCAACTGCGTGCAGACCTCCCATGAACCTCCCAGCCTTAGAACACACTGCTCATCACTCTCAGTAGCGGGTCACCTCTGAGTTGGGACTAAACACCACCCAGGTAAATGGATTCCTAACCAGGCTAATGGTTCATAGACAACAGGAAAGACTCCTTCACAGGTTCCAACTCAAGCGAATAGCCTACAGTATATCATTCCCCACATCATTGTCCCACCCCAGGAAGTGTGCCCCTTCTCTTTTCAACAGTCCTTTAGTTGCCCCACTTCCCTTCCAGGGATTCAGCAATAGGAAGGACAGGAAGTCTCAGAGTCCTGTAGTTGTAGTTTATCACCCTCAGGAAATCAATTCCCAACAATTCTCTCACCCAAAGAGAAATTTCTCATGGGCCTGACAAACCACCTCTTTGATATCCCACGGGCCTGACAACTCGCTTCTTTAGTCCAGCTCCCAAGCTAACCAAGTACACAAACATGTATGGCTATGGATACAGGTTCAAGTACAATGACATGAAAGTATGGAAGATAATTGATTGCGTGAGTGAAAGAGCATGGTATGGCTGAATGGATGACGGCATGATGGAAGGAATGATGGATCAATGATAGGAAAATGAACTAAGTCCCAACAATATGTATGCATGTCCCCAACTTGACACTTGTCATGTTGGGAGCTACTTTGGCCCACTTTTCCCCAACTTTAGAACTTAGGATAAAATAATTATCCATACTTTATACTTTAAAGAAATATTAATATAATATTCCTTTTTGGCTTAAGCTCCCTAGCTTAGCCACTTTTCATTAACTTTTATCCCCCACCCTTTCCCAACTAGTGGAGTTTAGTCCCCCATACTCTTTTATCATAGTCGATTTGCGCGCAACGATGTATTTTATATTAATTATAAGACATATACAAAAATAGGCACACTGGCCTTTAACAACTAGGCTCTCTGGCCTAATCAAAACATAAGCATCCTAGCTTATAATAACAGGGTCACCAGCCTATAAAACAGATCATATACATAAAGGCTCCCTGGCCTCATAATCGTGCGCACTTAAGTTGTTGCACGCGGTATCCTGGAATGTGCACACTTCATCATTTTACTGTGCAATACATGTGCACACTATTCCATGAAAGGTGTATACAAAATGATATCAAACAACTCACCAGCTTAAGTGCATTTCCATTTACATTTACAATTGGGTTTGGCCTAGGGATATTACAAATCATTTCACAAGACAAGCTTTGTCATGTTTTCTACCCTATATATATTAATTCTATCTTCTTGAGAACATTCTAGAGGAATAAATTTATAGAGGTGGAACATTCTAGTAAGTCTTCTTACATTAAACACGTTCACATTATTACATAGTCCTTATTTACTGATGATGACCTTTATTACATAGAAAAACATATTATTCTATCTATTTGAGGGGTTAGGGAGGTTAGGAACCTAACAAATCCCCTTGAGGGTATGCTTCTTATCTTATTGAGTGAAGCTCATGTATACTTATTTGAAACTGATGGTGAGAGGTCCCAAATTGCATAATGATTTTTCCTTAAGAATTATATCACAACCACCCATTTCAATAACAAAGATGTGAGTTTTGATATGATACTTGTCAATTTGTAGTTTCACATTTTCACATTGGCACATTGTCCCTTACATTTATTTGTACCACTATTGACTATCGTAATTTGAAAATTAGATATGGGATGCACATAAAAATTGGTTTCTTGTGCCACTCGCATATGGATAAAAATGTGGGTACTGTCATTGTCAATCAACACAATCACTTTGTGGTGGTTGTTGTAGCTAGTCAATTTCAAGGTTTGGGGTACTGAGATACATGATAGGGCATGGAGAGAAATTTGGGGTTCCTCTAAAGGGTATTGCAAGGGGACATCACCTTCCATGGGAGGGGTGGTGTATTCCAAGGTTCATTAAAAGGTATCTTTAATAGCAATGTCCTTGGAGTAGTCATGTGGATATACATCCATTTGAAATAAAAAAAACTCTTTACATTTGTGCCCTTTGAAATATCACTCATCACAATTATAACAAAGATGAAGGAATCATTGTTCTAGCATCTCTTTGGAAGATAACTTGTGGATGCGTACTAGCTATGAGATGAATGAGTTGGGGGTAGTCACCATAAGGGGGTTAGGGTGAATGTTGAATAAAGGTCTCTTGGTTTGTGCATTGATCACTATCTCATATTATTTATCTCTGTCACAAGATTCTAACCATTCTTGTGGGTGTTTCATCATGACATGTGCTCAAATTGATTTGTTGATACCAATTATGAAACATTCTCTAAAAAATGAATCAATTTGGTCTTCTGTGTGGATTTCCAAATTCTCAAAGGTAGTAATATAATATATAAAAATGTCAATTTGGTGTAATTTTGTTAGGTGTCCCAAATGGTTAGTGTCACATTCAAAACACACATAACATACTTGATGTTAAGACCTAGACAAAGCCTCGTTTCATGTGTAAAACCACTTATCAAGCCCTAGATATTGAATTACTACATTTATAGTAGTATAATTGTATGTCAGCTAGAAGCCCTCATGGTACCCTTTCATTAGAATTGTACCCTTTGTCTCCTATATATATACCAAAGAGACCTAGTCTTAGGATTATATTATGACATCTCATATTGTATTATAAATAGGATATATTGTAAATTGAGGTTTCCCCCTCAAAGTGGATTGTTATCATTTTTAAGGTGTTGGATCATAACATTTGGGATTAGAGCATTGATCCAAGGGTTTTCCTTCTCCAATAAAGTCAACTTAACATTTTCTCTATAACGTGTTTTTTGGGATGATTCAGATAGAAAATATTGGAGGTTATTTAGAAGACAAATCAAGGTATATGTGATAAAAATTTCAGATTTTGGGTCATTATAATTTTGGAGATACACCATGTGGAATATAGGGTTTTTGACTCATCCTATTACTAGTCTCAAATATCTATTCTAGGTAAAAGTGTCATATATTCTTCATAAAGGATCCAAATTCACTAAGACTAGTTGAGTTTGAAATAGGAAAGTCCCTAGTATTTATGGTACAGGTTTTAGAATCATATATCAAATATTGGGTGTGTGGCATTATGTACAAGTGCGCTCTCGGAGGGGAAAAAATCAGAAAGGTTTGGGAAAGTTACCCTAACTTTCACTTGGCACATCCAATTTTGGTCAAACATGTGGAATTATAGAGATGACATATCAGATTAATATAGGCTGAAATTTCAGACTTATAAGGGATGGAATATCATAAACACATAAGAAATAAGGTCGTCCATGAGAACATACTCCAAATTAAGGGTTTCAAAGGTACATAACTTAGAATTGGCATAAAGTTTTATTGGAATATATTTTCCGGTGATTCAAAATTTGTGATAAAGAGGAAACATATGAGAATTATCATCTTATCACATGGCTCCAAAGGATCCTCCAAAGAATATTGGTACTTCTCATAAAAACACATGCATGACTTTCGAAGAAAAAGAAGACTTTGAAATTAGGCTAACCTAATTACAAAACCAAGTTGATGAAATTAGAAGTATGTTAAAATATGTGCATTTAACACATTCTCAGGAACATATGGAAAATAATATGAAGGAAAATAATGCACACATGGAAAATAAGATGGATGAACATAGGTATCAAATGGAAAGAAAGATAAATGAAAATCGAGAACATATGGAAAATAAGATGGAAGAATTGAAAAAGTCCATGTCTGAAATGTTGTTACATACCCTACATGAGAGACTCCCTAAAGGAGA
This sequence comes from Picea engelmannii, assembly GCA_009831015.1. Lineage (NCBI taxonomy): Eukaryota > Viridiplantae > Streptophyta > Pinopsida > Pinales > Pinaceae > Picea > Picea engelmannii. The sequence continues at coordinate 32,759 of ML815113.1, forward strand.
TAATAATATGCAAGGAATTCATGAAATTGTAGAGAAAATAAATATTGAGTCCTAGAATCATGATTATTCATCACTTCAAGAGCCACACCATTAAGGTTTCAATGTGGCACCAAGGAACTACTTCATTCCAAAGATTGATATGAGGAAGCTTTATGGTAAAGATACAATAACATGGATATTCCAGATGGAACAATTATTTGATCTACACCAAACACCATGATTAAAAAAGTTACCTATTGCATCCTTGTATTTAGGAAATGATCAATTTGTTTGGTATCAATGGCTTTGTGAAATAAAAAACCAAACTCGATTATCTCTTGTTCCATTTTTATGGATGAATTGATATCACATTATGGGAATATTAAGAGAAATACATTATTTATTCAATTGATAAATCTTCGACAAAAAGGTCCAATTACATAACACATTCAACAATTACAAAAGCCCAGTCTTCAGGTAAAGAACATTCCTAAGGACAATTTTTTAGATCTCTTTATGGGAACTTTAAAGGAGAACATTCAACATGAAGTGCGTCTCTTCGAACCTAAATCCCTAGAACAAGATTTTAGTATTGCAAGGAAATTGGAAAAAACAATATGGATACTATAAGGGTGGTTACATATAAATATAGAGAGCACCATGTTCACTCTCCTAAAATGATAAGGTTGACACCTCAACAAATGGATGAAAGAAGAGCAAAGGGACTGTGTTTCAATTGTGACAACAAGTATAATAAAGAGCATAAATGAAGTGAAAATAAATTATTTTACATTGATTATGAAGAGGAAGATGATCAAGAAGTGGAACCATCACAAGATATAGATATAGAAGAGACTACTCCAACAATATCATGTCATGCACTGGTCAAAATCAACACTCCACAAACCCTCAGATACAAGGATACATAAAAAAAAAAGGTAACAATATTGATTGATTATGGTAGTACACATAATTTCATCAATTACAAATTAGAAAAAGAATCTCAATTTATTTTTATATACCACACTAGAGTTTCAAGTAATGATCGTAGATGAAGGTACCATAATTTTTTTAGGGAAATGCCATATTATTAAGCTCAAAATGGGGAAGTGTTTTCTATATAGTCCCATGATTGCCATCCAAATGGGATGTGTTGATGTTGTATTAGGGGTCCAATGGTTACAATCATTGGGAACATTGGCCCTTAATTTTCAAGATCTTTTCATGAGATTTTCCTCAGATGGAAAGGGATCTGAGCTTAGAGGTATCCAAGGGAAACCCTCTAAATTGATAATCTTTAATATCATGAAAACATTACTCAAAATGAGACACCAGGGTGTATTTGCACAATTATGCTCACTTGATGTTCAAACATTTATATCCTCTACTCCATTAGAATTCCAAATAGTTATGAACAATCATTCCAATGTATTTGGTGAAATCCCTAAGGGTATTCCACCTATTCGAGATAATGACCATGCTATTCATTTTCAACTAGGAAGTGTACCACCTAACATTAGGCCTTACAGGTATCCATATGTACATAAGAGTGATATTGAGCACATGATCCATGAAATGTTAGAGGTCGACATCATTCAGCCTAGCCAAAGTTCTTTCTCTTGAGTCTTCACCAATGGTGATGGTTACAAAAAGGGATGGTCCATGGTGTATGTGTCTAAATTATAGACCGATCAACAAAATGACCATCAAAGATAAGTTTTCTATTCATGTCATTGATGAATAATTAGATGAATTTCATGGAAAAAAATTCTTACTAAGTTGGATCTTCATTCGTGATATCATCAAATCAAAATGAGATAGGAAGACATTCCTAAAACAAATTTTATAACACATGAAGGTCATTATGAGTTTTTGTTTATGTCGTTTGGACTTACTAATGCACCTTCAACATTTCAAAGCTTGATGAATTCTACTTTTAATCCCTTATAAAATTTTTGTTAGTATTTTTTGATGACATACTAATCTATAACAAATCTTGGGAAGATCATGTACAACAGGTTGACAAAGTATTACAACTATTGGAAGAGAAACAAGTTTATGCAAATCCTTCCAAGTGTGCTTTTGGGGTTCAAGAAGTGGAGTATTTGGGTCATATTGTATCTCATGAAGGTGTAAAAGTTGACCCTAACAAAATCAAAGCTATGAAGGAATGGCCGATTCCAAAAACATTGAAGAAACTTAGATGATTCTTAGGGTTAACAAACTATTATCACAAGATTTTCAATAATTATGGTCAAATAGAAACAACTCTAACAACATTATTAAATAAAGAATCATTTCCTTGGACCGAAGAAGCAACCAAAGATTTTGAAAAACTTAAGGAGGCTATGTGTACTACTCCCATCCTAGTCATGCCGAACTTTACAAAAACATTTATTGTGGAGTGTGATGCCTTGGTCCATGGAATTGGTGCATTTTTAATGCAAGAAGAAATGCCCCTTGTCTTTGAAAGTAGACAACTTAAAGGAAAAACTTAGTCAAACTCATTTATGAAAATAAATGTTGGCCATACTACATGCAGTTCAGAAATGGTGCCCTTACCTAATAGGAAGAAATTTCAAGGTAAAAACATATCATGATAGTTTGAGTTACTTCTTGGAGCAACGATTATCTTCAGAAGAGAAACAAAAATGGGTTACAAAGATGCTAGGTTATTACTTTGAAATTATCTAGAAAAAAGGAATACACAATGTTGTGGTAGATGCCCTTTCGAGGAAAGAAGAAGAAACAAAAGGTTAACTATGTGATGTTTCTATTCCACAATCTGATTGTGTAACGACCCCGCCGTTACGACAACCAAACGACATACGACAGGTCAAATTTTTTTCTTTTTCTTTTAAAGTTGTGTTAGGAAAAATTAAACATCCTAATAAATAGTCAACATCGTCGACACATCAATCACATAAATTAATGAAAAAATAATAAGCATTAATATTCCAATACAACACATGGCTGATATGTCATCACCATGAATCACGACATGCACATCAATGTATTAACATATTAATTACAACAACCCAACATCATTGCATTCTACCATTAACAACGACGCAATACAATACAAATCTTAAACCTTCAACGCATCTCATAAGGACCATCAATCCATCAACTCTAATTCACAATAAAACATGGCGCACGGGTAACCATCATCGTTATCAATCATACATCAACATTAAATATATGTTTCCCACGAGAGTAATAATTCTTGAACATTCTCATGTCAACTTAAGCAATGGCGCGAGCTTAAACATCAATTAAATTCGTTGTGCGAGTAAATCAATCATATAAATTCAACACCATTATCATTAATTTTGAGGTGCAAGAAAGAATGGCGAAGCAATCATACACCACTAAATTAAGGTGCACACGTAAATATTATTACTTAACCAGTCATGCATCATTATAAAAATCCTGGCAAAAGTGAGCTAACAACTTAATCATTCATCATTCATATAACGACACAAGATAAGACAAGATGTAATTAACTATGTCTTATTTTCAAGGCGCAAAGAATTTAATTTCTAGCGTTCACACGTCAATGCCATTATGGCGCGCAAGAAGAGACTACACCCACAACCATCCATCAACATAAAATAATTAATGCGCCCGTGAATCATCTTCTAAAACAAAAATTCATCAACATAAAATAATCTCTGCGCACATGAGTCAACTTCTAAAATGATAATCCTTCAACATATAATAACCAATGCACGTGCGAGAATTATACTCCATTAATCCATCAGTTACCCCACAACAATTCAAGACACAAGAGTTATTGAGTTTATTACACAAGGTGCAAGAGAAAACAAATAATAAAACCCATCATATATTGGTTTTAAATTCAAGGCGCATGACTAAGCAAAATCACAACCGATCATCTATCAATGCTAATTTTCAAGACGCAATATTTTCTAATTATTAAATGTTTATACAACTACATTATCCAAGGCGTGATAATCTCATTTACTAAAACATTACACAACAACACTATTCCCTGGTGCAATAAGTGAAATACTTAATCCTTTACACATCAACATTCATTCCAGAGCGCAAGCAATCCAAATTCTTAATCACCAGCATACACCCTAGTGTAAGAGAATCTATTTATTTACATGATGCAAGAAAAATAAAATCACTTAATCATTCACCTGTCATCGCTATTCTAGGGGCAGTGTAAACAAATTCTAATCCAATCAGGCAATGTCCAATATCAAGGCGCAAAAGAAGCCAGGCAATTACCCATCACACCTTAAGAAATTTAAGGGCCCAAGTAATAATCATTAAATCAACATACATACCGCAAAATTTATTTCGGGCAAGGTGTCAATTCCAAAAAGTCAGGGCACAAGGAAAAACAACAAACAACACACGTCAACCTTATTCAAGGCGTGCGAGATCTAAACATAATCAACAAATTCGATCAACCTCACCAACCTTGGTAGGTTACGTAGTGATTTGAAAGGTGTTTGATCAAATTTAATTTATGTAAAGTGCCTAGCCTATCACTCAATTGTACATCGAATTCAATGACAAGGACAAATAACAACATGGGTATGTCTTTGTAGAATTAACCTTATATCATTGATCAGGCTAAGGAAGCCAATTACTAATCAACATTAAATTAAGAGGAGCAACTATGACCACATGAACATTTATCTAACTTAAAAACCAATTGTAAAAATTAAAACCCTAACTCTAACTAATATGATAACAATAAGGTCCCCGAGGTGTAGGACAGTCGGTGACGGAGTGTGTTGTTAAGCCACTCCGTGATGTTAAAGTCACCGGTTCGAAACCTGCGGAGACAAAAAATCCAACCATGTTAAGGGTTGGTGTGACTCAGGCCGGGTGCGATCCCCGGGTGATTTTGACGGCTTAGATGCCCCTGAGTCGCGATTTCTCAAGCCACAGGTTAATCGCAGGTCCTGCACAAATTAACAAACAAACAAAAAAATATGATAACAATAAGTTAACTTGGTATGTAACTAAACGAAATCCAGCTCATGGCCCCCCTCAAATTAATTCAAAAACAAATTAGTAACGGTAACTAACTAGAGGGCCTTCAATAAATGAATAAAAATAAATTTCCCAACAAACAGCCTGAAGGAAATCAGAGTTTGTCCGGGCCATGATTTTGTTGGCATGGGCGACTGCAAATTCACCCAAGGCTCAGAAATCGATGAGGAGGCAGCGAAGCAAGTCTCGACACCGGGCACTAAGTCTTACAAGGGAGGCTCTCTGAAGCTTGCAATGTGAGCAAGGAATTTACAGCAGATCTCGAGGGGAAGTGCACGAGAGCAAACCTGATTTGGTCAAGGTGAGAAAGAGGTGAAGGGTGCTCCCAGCAAGCCGTCCTTTGACAAATCATTAGCAAGAGGAGGAGGGCGCACACATCAACCTGTCCTCTGTCAAGGAGGGAAAACGAAGTCGGTTTAGCAACGGTCAATGCTTTAATTCATAGAGGTTTCGCCAAGGAGGAAAACGAAGGGTTGCTACCCCGGGCCATCAATAAGGTAAGTCGTTGAAGGAATTTCACAGAGATACAAGACCATTCGCTGAGAAAACGGGATTGAAATTCGTTGCGGTAAAGGTGGTAAAGGATGTTGGGTGTGGTCACGAAAATCGTTGACGGTGAACACGAAATTCGCTGGCAAGAGATTGTGACTTCCACTGGGAAAAGCTCAAGAATTTCTCTGGCATTTATCATGAATCTAGCTGGCTAAATTGCTCAAACGTAGGGTGAATACCCAGTAAACTCCCAGAGCAATCAGAGGTGAAAAAAAAATGCTTGGATAAATCCCCAAAAACGTAGAGGTTTTTAAGGAGAAGAAAATCGCCAGGATACCAACCTTGCTGGGCGAAAATGCATGCCAACGCACAGGGGTTCCCGTAGTAATTCGCAATGAGAATTTAAAATGATGGGTGAAATAACTCAGGAAAAAATGAATCGGTGAGGATGCTCGAAGTGATTTGCGCCCCGCCCCAGCTTCCACTGTCGTCTGCATGAGCGTGAAGGATAGGCAGTGATCTATGGCGAGACAAGGCCGTGCTAGAGTAGAGGAACGAAAAACGCTTCTGGACAGGCAAGGAAGAAAAGCATCAGAGCCCAACAGAGTTCGAACTCCTGGCCATTATCATAACAGTAGAACTGGATTCCCAGATCAGCATGAGCAGTACGATTCGCTGAAAACGGAGTGAAACTCGCGGTGTAAGACAAGGGAAAAAACTTCGCTGAGTGCTGTGGAAAACGCAGAGATATAGAGGGGCGAATTCTATCAGTAACGTTCCTTGAAAAAGTATGCACACTTCTATTGCAACCAATATCCAGTTCAAATAAAATTAAGAGACCACAATGACCAGATTAAATTATTACACCTTCTAACTGAATGGGAAAACACCAAATGAAAGATCCCCACACATTATGGCCTCCATATTGCATCCATTAGCAAATAAATAAAATTGAGAACTAAATTTATGTAGTAAGGCATGTCAATGGCAACTACCGCCGAGGTCAAAATCTCTTTACATACATAACATCTATTATCAATCATAAAATATTCTAAATCAACATCAAGAGGATTTCCAATTTCTATCATATTATTTACATACATAACATCTATTATCAATCATAAAATATTCTAAATCAACATCAAGAGTATTTCCAATTGTTATCAGAGATATGATCCAGTGACAGAAAATTCTTAACTGAATATATATATATAATTTGAGATTATTACAATTTCAAACTCAATTAAAAATACCTACAAAATATCGTAGCCGACGACGAAGGTGGGTTTGGAGATGGTCTTCGACACAGTTGTTCCTCCTCACCCTTGCTTGCTAATCGTTGAGACATCACTGGTAACCTCCCAGCCAATGCCAGGGGTACTCTTCTTCCCCCTTGTCCCCCTGAGCCGTAAAGGGGTCAGACACACAAACCGGAGAATAATATATCACCAAGCTCGCCTCGCAAGGTCGAGCTACCATTCTCTATTTGAACTGGGTATCCCAACTCCCACAAGAAAAATCAGATTTCAGTAGTGTAACCTTACGCCTACCAGTCATCCATCTCCCCTCCTTTGCCATTTCTTTTATAGAGTTCTCTTAGTGACGAGTTGCCCAAAATGCACATTAAATTCTTTTTGTTAAATTTTTGTTAAGAAAACTCTCCCCCGTACACATGTCACCCAATCCCTTAGTTGCACCAGAAATTCATTTAATTAAATTGCCAATTTCCCTCACCCACCTAAAAGCATTCCTAAAAATGCTCCTTGATGTCCCTTTATTCCCTCAATTTCTTTTAATTAGTGACGCCCTTCTTAAAGTTTAGTTGAGTTCATTTTTGGAAAGTTCTCTAGACTAGATCCCTTTCTATGTTCCACATTCATTTTGCAATTATATTCCTCTTTTTATCTAAGTTTGAATTTAACAAGTTTTGCACATACACAACAATTAAATTATAAATTTAATTTTCCCCCTTTTATTTTCTTCATCCCCCCTGTTCGTCCTAAAGTCTGCACCTGACTGCTAAAGGGAAAAGCTAGGCCACCTCAAGTTTAGAATGGTTTGGTTTTTTATAAGTTAGTTTTGTTGGTCAGTTAGAGGGTTGATTTTATCAAGACATGAGCATGGTTGGGTTGGATAAATGGTATGGATGAGGGTCCTCCTTGACTGGTGGCACACTAATGACAGACAAGTGAAACTATAGAAAACAAAGGGAAACAACAAATTACTCAATGAATAATCTGCTGCAAGAAGTTCAATACTTAAAATATCATTTCAATGGATTAAACATGTATCAAAAACACAATTGCTCCCAAAGGTTGAAATAAAAACAAATCTTCACCAAGAATTTGTTGTTTTCACAGGTTGCATATCAATAAAGACGAGTTATACAATAGCTGAGGGAAATGAAATGTACTTTGCACAAATCAAAAATTGCATTCAAGATAAGATAAAAACACATGAAGATTTGAACGAAACATTGTCATCAAGAGTATATTCACTAGGTAGAGAGATTTAATCCATGCATAGAACGAGTCCAACCAGTTAGATGTATTTCTATCCTTTCCCAAAAATCGAACCTTCAAAACATACAAAAACTGCATATTTATCAGAGTTGCAAAGGCTCTCGTCCATCTGTGACTAAGACTTAACTCTACATTAACAATTGTAGAACGACTAATTAACTTGACTAAAATACTGTTGGAGTACAACAATGTATACTTCATACTTGACTTAATAAAAAAGAGTGGTCCTTATCACACATAGAAGACCACTTATTATGCTTTAAACTAAACAAAGTCTTAAACTGAATAATTGAAAATTGGCACTAGCAATGAGACTGGACTGATGAGAGCGCTAGAATGAACTGAGACTGTGGCAAAAACTGATTTGAAGTGATAGAGTTGAGTTATGCATTGATCATGGCATGCACGTGCATGGTTGGAGGCCACTGGAGACAACTAGATGTGCAGCGTGAAAATATCTCGGAGTGACATGGTGATCTGACGTGATATAAGCACGTGATTGCAAAAGTTGTTGAGGGTGGTTTGAATCCACACCGCTCTAAATCCCGCTATCCACCACCAAGTACCACATATTTCATAAGACATACTATGGTTTCAATTGTGGGACCACTCTGGAAAATTAACATTCGAGAATTTTCCCTCCCCGCAATGAAGTGTGGTGGTCGATCTTGTCGCAATGTATGATCTGGGTGACCTTGCTGCTTTTAGCACCCTTGCTGAAGTTCTATCTATCTACCATATTAGAACTCCCCCATATGATTTAGTGATGGTGCCAATTTAGATGCAAAGTTTTGAAAACTCCCAGAGTAGTACGGGCCTGGTTGACCTCTCGAGACTTCAGCTGATATTCCTTTCTTACTTGTTGCAAAGATCAACGGTTCTTGTTGATTTGAGATCAACGGTCCACAATTAATTTGGGAGTTCAGGCTTCAGGCCTTTTCAATGCATAGTTCTAACAATCCTCCACAGTTTCGTATCTCCGAAGTGAGAGATCTCCCTCCATGTGTCCTCTTGTTTTGTACGGTCGAGATTCACTTCGGGAGTTCATGCTTCGGGATTTTTCTTCTGCTTGCTCGCGCAATCCTCCGAAGTGTCATATTTCTGAAGTGTCATATCTGCATGCATGTGGCCTCTTGATTTGGATGGTTGAGATTCACTTCGGAACATTGGGTAATTCTTTCTCTAGTGCTTCGCTCCGCAAACCTTTCGGAGTGCTAAGTCTCTGAAGTGAGAGATATGGCACCGCGTTTCCTTGTTGATGGATGATCCAGATGAACTTCAAGCTTCGGGCCTTTGGGATTCCTTTACTCACTCAAATTTTGTGTGTTTCCTCTCGGAGTACGAGATTGCCTGACATGTGTCCCTTGCTTGAAGATCAACGACCACGAGTGATTGAAGAGACTCAACTCGCTCACTCTTTAATTTCCTTCCCGATCTCCGCAAAGAGAAGATGCTCGTCCGTAGTGGGATCGATATCCACCATTGATCTATTGATCTAGAAAGATCAACGATCCTGAGGGATTATAGGCTCACAACTTACAGAAATTTTAATTTGCTTCCCAATCCCCGCAATGCCTCCCCATCATCAATATCTCTCCAATGAGATCTGATGGTCATGACTTAATCTCTTCTTGATTCTGACGGCTGAAAATTGAACCCATTTGTTTTCTTGTATTTCAAGCCTGAAATGGATTTCTCTGAATGATGCATTTTTGCTCATGGTTTCTTACTGTGCATACAAAGGAATTGGCAGACCTGGATGTCTCCTGCGCACAAGAAAGGCTTGGTGGGCCTGCTGCATGTTCAATTAGTGGAAAACATGATGACAAGTATTTCAAACTCAAACCAGACATGCAATTATATTTCAAGGAAAACATAAATAATTCGGCGCGAAGAATCATTCAAATAACCCAATAAGGAAAACCAAATCATTAAACATATGGGGAACCGACTTTATCAACCAGAAGAAGAAAAAATCGACGAAGGCATATGGAAATGAGAGAGGAGAGGCAAGGGTGCAGACCTAGGTTACAACATTGGATCCAACCGGGGATAACACTTCCCTATGAGGTGGTAAGAACAATATATCAATGCATTTGAATTTAATAACTTCCCCCCACCTCCCTTTTCTTACCTCTGTTCTATCCGCCAACCGTGCATCTTTGAAAATTAACGCTGAAGCTAACCCTAGTGCCTTTGTTGGGATATGGAGTCTTTATTGAAACTTGAAACTGCAGCTACACCCCAGTGTCTTTGTTTGACTATGGAGTCTTTATTCGCACACAACTAACTAATCAAATGAAAAAACAAAGGAAAGCATCTATGGTACAAGAGGGACCTTCCCTCATCCTTAAAAAAAATAGTGTTTTAGGAAACACCCATTTACTGGGCCTCTGAAGATCTTTGTATCATTGAGATTGTGCAATATAAATGTGTTATTGTCCAGAACCTCAACCACCTTGAAAGGGCTAAACTAAAGGTTATCAAAATTACAATGCTTGGACTTGTCATCTCTTCTGGCATCCCACCTTAAGACCAGGTCACCTTCTTGAAAGATCTCTTTCTTGGTTTTTTTGTCAAAGGTTGTTTTGATAGACTGTAACAATCCACTTCTTGAAAAATCCACTTCCCTATATTCCCCTCACTATCTGGTTGGACCAGAATCTCTTTGAAACTGCTGCTTGGAACAAATATTGTTATGATAGACTATAACACATATACCCTAAAGGCCTTGAGTGCTTTGACCAGCACATACGCCTGTTTTCCTAATACATCATACTTCAACTCAACATCTTAGAGGGCTTTGCTAAAAAAGGCTATGGGTTGTTCATGCCCTTCTCCATTCTTTTGTAGTAGTACAACAACAATGGTTTCCTTAGAAGTGAAAGAAAATATGAAGAAATCTTTGGTATAATTAGGGTTGGCTAATGCAGGGGCTTCAACTAAATCCTGCTTGATCCTTTGGAATGTTGATTTTTCCTCTAGTGACCATTTTATTACAACATATTTCTTCAACATGTTAGTGATAGGCTTCATGATTTCAGTGAAATTTGGCACAAATCGCCTTAGGAAGTTTATCTTGCCAATGAAAGACTGGATAACCTTTTTATTTTTGGGGATTTTGATCTCTTGAATGACATCTACTCACTTCAGATCAATTTTTATACCTCCTGATGTTATGATGTGGCCCATGAGCTTCCCTTATGGCATGGAAAAGTGAGACTTCCTAGGATTCAGAGATATTCCGTATCTCCTGCATTTCTGGAAAACCTGCTCCAGATGTTGCAAATGTTCATCATCAGACTTGGAGAAAATGGTGATGTCATCTAAATATATAACCATAAATTTTTCTTTTTCCCCCACGAAATCTATGTCCAAGGCCCTATGAAAAGTGGCCCTTGTGTTCATCAGCCCAAAATGCATCTTCTCATACATGAATGTTCCCCATGGGGTGGTGAATGTTGTTTTTTCTTTGTCTTCTTCACATACCACTATATGGTTATAACCAGAGTATCCATCTAACAAGGAAATCTTGTGGGCACCTACCATCCTTTGTAAAATATGATCCATCTTGGGGAGGGGGGTAATTGTCCTTTAGAGAACACTTGTTGAGATTTCGGAAATCAACACATAAGCGTATCTCCCCATTTTTATTTCTCATAGGTACCAAATTGGCCACCCAGTTTGAGTACCTCAATGGTACAATAATCCTTGCATCCATCATTTGTTTCATCTCTTTCTCGATTATGGACATAAACATGGGATTAAATTGCCGAATTTTATGTCTGAATGGCTTGGAGCCAGCCTTCAAAGGTATATTGTGTTGGATGAAATCAGTGTCAAATGTCTTTAAATCCTCATACAACCAAGCAAAAGTATCCGCAATTTTTTTGATGAGACTGACATACATGTCCCTTTGTTCTGCAGCTAATGCTTTAGATAGCTTGATGATCTTGGGATTCTCAGTGGTCCCAATATTGCAATTTGTTACCTCTTCTTCTTGATTCTTCATGGAAGCTTCTCTGGAAACATCATTATTGTCAAACAACCTCTTCAGTGGCACTGTTCCTCTTGGAATGTGATTGGTTTTCAGCTCCACAATATCATGGCCAGCTACTATCTTTAGCAGATGAGATGTTTGCTGATTTTCTAATTCATTATTTTCACCTTCTTGGATTTCTTGGTCGATTGAGATATTGGAGAATTCATCAGTGGTCCGTAGAAACCTCTGCATCTCTAGATCATCACTAAAGACTTGCCAGTGCTTTATGTTGTCTGGTATGGTTATCCTATGCTTGATTTCCACCTGATATTTAATATTTGGACCAAGGGGAGGTCTAAAAGTGCTGGCATCCAAGGCCATAGAATTTGCCTTCTGATTCTCCTCTCTGGGGATGAAGGATATATTAAATGCTAGAAATAAATTGTCGATCAAGTCCCATACCTCGTTTATGTATTTTCTGAGCCTCTTTTGTTTAGCTTGATAGATGTTCTTAACTTGATTGATGATTAACTCAGAATCACCAAAAACTGCTAGACAGTCAATGGCCATGTCTTTGGCAGCCCTCAATCCCAACACCAGAGCTTCATAATCAACTATATTGTTAGTACTTTCAAACTCCAACTTATAAGAGAGTGTTACTACCTCTTGTGAAGGGGAAATGAGGAGTATACCTGCCCCAAATACTTCCTTTGATGAAGATCCATCGAAATACATCTTCTATACTTTGTTTTGTTGACTTGTCAGTGGTTTATCTTTGCATTGGCTAATTGACATTTTTGGTTCATCATCATTTAAATGAAAAACAGATGAGCCGATCTCATTCTCAACAACATAGATTGGGTGATTTCTTGGTTTCCGATGGTCACTGATGATGTAGGCTAACCTTACCTCTTTGTATAGCCTCCTATGTTCCCCACTGAACACAAGGATGGTGGCGTAAGTGAGGTCCATTTGTAATGATCCTCCAACCTTCTTAGCCCAAGTTTTGGATAAGAGCATACCAAACTTTGGGGGAATGTCAGCCACAACAATGCCCATCACTACACTCTTCATTGGTAATTGTGCCAAAGAAACCACTATATCCTTTATCAATCCCAAACATTTTACTTTCTTAGAATCAAAGGAGTACATGTCCTGGTAAGGTTTGGTGATCTCTAGACCTAGTTCTTCCATAACAACTTTGGGAATAACATTGTGTGAGGCTCCTAAGTCCATAAGACAATTATGCAAGATCTTATCATGGAAATTTAAAGATATATAGAATGGTGGAGAAGCATCATAACCATCCTCAATGTGTGGACCCATAGTAATGGCTAGGCTCTCATCCTGCAGACTAATTACATAAGGAGATACAATAGAAGGAGTTGGCTGCAGAAATTTCATGATGGATTTTTTGAAAGGTTTATTCTTCACCAGTTCTTTCAAAGGCACGGGGATCTTGATATTTATCAACTCATGCTATAGGCTGAAAGAGGTTAGTGGCCTATCAACTTCCTTTATCTTAGGGACTGCGGGTTTAGGTGGGGGAAGTAGCCGAGATTTAGATGACATATATTTCTTTGAATTTGGCTTGGTAAGGACTTAAACCTTTTTTCTTTGATCATAGGTAGTGGCTTTGGGATCCCCCTCCCTCTTGTCCTCAAATCATATTTTTTTTGGGGTTGGCCTTGAATAACTCCCTCTTCCTCTATCTAATTATCAAACTGATTTGAAAGTTGTGCTACCTCATATTCTTTTTCCATTAAGTGACTAGTATAATAATCTGTTCCATTGAAAAGTACAACAATATCATATACAACATCGTTGTCTACATCTATCTCCTCAATTTTATTGTCTTGGAAAGGAGGCACTACCCTTTGATCATCAACATTCTTCCTTTCTCTCTACATTATCTCAAGTGCATCATTAGGCCTTCTGAACTGATTTGGATTTCTATTTCCAGTCCCTTGAAAAGCTATGTTTGGTTGTTTAGACTCCCATTTCAGCTTAGTTATTTCAGATGTCAGATCTTTCAAAGTTTTGGTCATTTTATCAAGTTTGGGATCAGAGGTGGACAAGCTAGAGGAGGCAGGGGAATCTTCCCTCTGCTTCTTCTTATCTTTATCAGACCTAGTTTTTAACTTGTCTGATGTGAAGATATTGGATTCAACCTCAATGGATGCTTCCTACATGGACAACAAGGTGGTGGATCTTCTTTCCCTCAGTAGAAGGGAAAAATCTTCATCAAATGCATTGTCATAAGTGACCTTGGCAGAGGCTTCAGTTGGTTTGATCTCATCTRGGATTCTACCATACATCTTATTGAATCTCTTGGTGAAGTCTAAAATAGATTCACCATTCTTTCTCTTTAGAGCCCCAAACTCAGTGATGTAGTAGAGATAATATCTCCTATCTCCCCATTRCTTTATGAAAGCTTCATCTAACGCCTCAATATCTGCAATGGAGGTTGGAGGAAGACCCCAGAACCATTTCCTTACTTCCCCATCCAGACTTTGCACAAACAACCTCATCCACACATMTTCATAGTCAATTTTAGAGTTGTCTGCAAAGCTGTAAAAGGCTACCAGATGTTCCTCAGCAGTGATATCACCCTCCCCATTATATMTTGGTAAATATTTCATGTAATATGTGGCTGKGAGTGCATGTAATATTACAAGAAAAACTAGGGGTGCATATCTGGCAACAATTATGGCATTCATCCTGTTAGCAGCCATGGATTGGGAAATAGGAATCTGAAKATTTATGGGAGCTACAGGGGTGGATGCTAGACTGAATGATGAAGTAGAGTCAGGAGTTGAAGACGTATGATKTTCCTTGTAATTGTGATTCTCARAGMTAGCAAATTCAAGCTTCTTATGATGATGAAGATAAGTAGACTCTTTGGGCAAAACTTTACCCTTGAGGGGGGAGGTATATCTCTAAGATATGGTGGATTTTCTTAGTTTCCTTTCTGGCTCAGAGACTACAATGTCCTTCTTAGGGTTAGGATGAGCCTTGGTGGCTTTTATGTGTTCATATTTGGGTCCGTTGAGTCCCTTTCTGGGCACCAATATTTATTTCATAAAATTTAGTCAGTGGATTCGCCACTAGATTCTTTAACCATGGAGTCACCAGGTGAAGAATATGCATTCTAAATGTGTCTGGTCTTTGTTCACCATCAAATATCAGATCTGATCATTTTCGTTCTCACAGGGAAAGATATTTCATTAATATGTTCCCCAGTAATGGCACTAGAAGATGTTGGTCCTAAAGTCTGCACCTAACTGCTAAAGGGAAAATCTAGGCCACCTCAAGTTTAGAATGGTTTGGTTTTTTATAAGTTGGTTTTGTTGGTCAGTTAGAGGGTTGGTTTTATCAAGACAAGAACATGGCTGGGTTGGATAAATGGCATGGATGAGGGTCCTCCTTGGCTGGTGGCACACTAATGACAGACAAGTGAAATAATAGAAAACAAAGGGAAACACCAAATTACTCAACGAATGATCTACTACAAGAAGTTCAATACTTAAAATATCATTTCAAGGCATTAAACATGTATCAAAAACAAAATTTCTCCCATGGGTTGCAATAAAAACAAATCTTCACCAAGCATTAGTTGTTTTCATAGGTTGCATATCAATAAAGACGAGTTATACAATAGCCGAGGGAAATGAAATGTACTTTGCATAAATAAAAAACTGCATTCAAGATAAGATAAAAACACATGAAGATTTGAACGAAACACTGTCATCAAGAGTATATTCACCAGGTAGAGAGATTTAATCCATGCATAGAATGGGTCAACCTTTCAGATGTATTGCTATCCTTTCCCAAAAATCGAACCTTCAAAACATACAGAAACTACATATTTATCAGAGTTATAGAGGCTCTCGTCCATCTGGGACCGAGACTTAACTCTACATTAACAATTGTAGAATGACTAATTAACTTGACTAAAACACTGTTGGAGTACAACAATGTATACTTCAAACTTGAATTAATAAAAAAGAGTGGTTCTTATCACACATAGAGGACCACTTATTATGCTTTAAACTAAACAGAGTCTTGAATTGAATAATTGAAAACTTGCACTAGCATTGAGACTGGATTGATGAGAGCATTGGAATGAAATGAGACTGTGGAATAAACTGATTTGAAGTGATAGAGTTGAGTTCTACATTGATCATGGCGTGCACACACATTGTTGGAGGCCACTGGAGACAAATGGATGTGCAACGTGAAAATCTCTTGGAGTGACGTGGTGACCTGATGTCATATAAGCAAGTGATTGTGGAAGTTGTTGAGGGTGGTTTGGATCCACACCACTATGAATCCCGCAATCCACCACCAATTTCCACATACCTCATAAGCTATACTATGGTTTCAATTGTGGGACCACTCTGAAAATTAACGTTTGAGCATTTTTTTGTCCCCGCAATGAAGTGTGGCAGTTGATCTTGTTGCAATCTGTGATCTGGGTGACCTTGCTACTTTTAGTGCCCCTGCTGAAGTTCTATCCGTCTTCCATATTAGAAATCCCCTATATATTTTAGCGACGATGCCAATTTAGATGCAAAGTTTGGAAAACTCCCAGAGTAATACAGGCCCGGCTGACGTGCCAGTCTCTCGGGACTTCAGCTGAAATTCCTTTCTTATCTGCTGCAAAGATCAACAGTTCTTGTTTATTTGAGATCAACAGTCCATAATTACTTTAGGAGTTTGGGCTTCGGGCCTTTTCAATGCATAGTTATTACAATCCTTCAGAGTGTCGTATCTCCAAAGTGATAGATATCCCTCCATGTGTCCTCTTGTTTTGGACGACTGAGATTCACTTCGGGAGTTCGGGCTTCAAGAGTTTTCTTCTACATTCTTGCACAATCCTCCAAAGTGTCGTATTTCTGAAGTGTCATATTTGCATGCACCTAGCCTCTTGATTTGGATGACCGAGATTCACCTCGGAAATTTGGGTAATTCTTTCTTTAGTGTTTCATTCTGCAAACCTTCTGGAGTGCTAAGTCTCCAAAGTGAGAGATCTGGCACCATGTGTCCTCGTTGATGGACGGTCCAGATGAACTCTAGGATTCGGTACTTTGGGAGTCCTTTACTCACTTAGCTTCTGCTTGTTTCCTCCCAGAGTACGAGATTGTCTGACACGTGTCCCTTGCTTGAAGATCAACGACCACGAGTGATTGTAGAGACTCAACTATACTCCCCCTTAGAGGATAAATAGGTTTGGGCATGTAGATATTACAAAGAAACTAGACAAGGTATCAAATTCGTAAGATATTTTGTTGGGTGTTAGTAGGTAGAAGCCATAAGTGGGGCGTGATTGTATATCAAATCACTCTCTGGTTTTACTCAAATGGATCAAGGAGATATAAAACCTCTATTCCAGTATAAACTTAATCCTTTCTGGGTTGAATATGAAGAGTTTAGGGAAATGGTAAAGACAAAATGCAAATTTCATGACTTATCCTTAAGAGAACATGTTATCATTGAATTCAAAAATAACCTTCAAAATATAAAGGAAAATACCAAGTGATGGGTTAAACAAAACCTCTCAAAGTTAGAGAACCTTTTGAAAGACAAAGAAAGCAAGCTAGTCATTAATGCCTATGAGTAGGGATATATACCTCTTTAAAGAAGAGATTCAATAGATGTATCATATTGAGGAATAAAAAAAAATCTACTTAAGTTGGAGGAATATAAATGGAGAATGAAGAGTAACAAAATATGGAAAATGAGATGGATGAAAATACAAAATTCTTCCACCATTATTCTTAAGTCAAGAAATATTGAAACACAACATGGTCCATAAGGAATAATTGGGGGTGGGTATGTAAGTCATTTAATGAGACCTCTCCCATTTATATTTCACATTATTAGGTTGTGCATATTTAATATAGTAGGTACAATATAGGAGATATCTTAAAAATTGCAACTTTCTTTGAATGGATGGTCATGAAATAACAAAACGAGGATGCATTGATCATGATATGGAAATGAGATACATATTATTTTAAAATATTTTTAGAATGATAAGACACCAGGGATTGATGGGTGGCCTATTAAATTCTACCTATGTTTCTATGATATTATTGAACATGACTCTATTATAGTGGTGGAATAATCTTGGACAATAGATAGGATGTTGGGGGATTTAAACTCAACATTTATTGAAAAAATTCCTAAGAAGTATGATGTGTCAACCTTTGATTATTTTATACCTATTTATTTTTGTAAATACAATTGAAAATTCATAAAAAAAAAAATCGTTGGTATGCATTTGTTGTAATCTAAGGGATTACAATGCAAACTCATCACCTATAGTGCAATAATAAACTATAATATACAATCTATATCTACATAGCATACACAAATAAATGGATAAAGAGAGAGAGAAAAGTAATTATAGATCCAACAATAAGTAGTATTTTTCCTTGATAAATATATTTTATTACATTGATAAGATTATATATATTTATACCATTTACATAGAGGGGAGGTAGTTATAAGTGTTTTAACTACGTCAATTAATTGACTCAATGAGTTGATCAACTAACTTAACTACTTAGTTGAGTATAACATATATAATTATAGTTGAATCATTATACTAGTTGACTAAAGTTTCTAAAATGTCTACCCCAACATCTTCTTTGTCTTGGAGAAGGGAGGACATGGATTCAAAATTTACAAAACCACTTTTTTCTTCAAAATTTTACACTAATACAAAAGTGTTGAAATATTGTAATTGTGAATAATATTCTAATTATAATTGAGTTATTATCTTATAGATCAAATCCCCTTTTGTGGATTGATCATGTCGAGACTTATTTATGACCAAATCCCCTCTCGTGGATTGGTCAAACCATATTCATATGGTGGTATTTGAGAAGTCGGCCCCTAGGGTTTATTAAAGTGGTTTTAACCACTATTGGAAGAATTTGGCCCTTCTTGGTGAAGAGACATAACCCTAGCACCCGTCAGCTAGTATAAATAAGAGAGGATGGTGCATCATTCATTCACTCACTTAGTCACTCATCTAGTGTGCAAGTTTTGAAGGAAGTTTTATTTAGAAGAAGGAGAGAGAGGCACATGATCAGTCTTGGGTTATTCTTGGTGGTTTGGTATTTAGTCTTGGCATTGTGTTGACAATCTATTATTGATGAACTTTTTTTTGGGTTTTCTCCCTCATGAGGGTTTCCCAGGATAAAATGTTGTGTACCTTGTGATTGGGTTTCTTTTAGTGATCCTGCTTATGCTATTATTGTCTAGTAAATTTAAAAGAACTTAATAGCAGCTCTAAATTTAACATGGTATCATAGATAAATTAAATAGAGCACTTTTGACTAGGTAACCAAAAACATCATTGTTGTCGTACAAGAAAATTAGGGATTTTCATTGGAAGGGAATTTATGACTAAAAATCATCTAGGGAAGTGCACCCTAGACTAGTGCATCACTTGGTAGCTTGAGAGCACCTTTTCAGTGGCTAGAGCCTCCAGAAAGTGAATCCCTAGCATTCACTAGTACCAAAAAACCAGGAAACCAGAACCAGTACTAGAAGTACCAGTCCATATTTGCGCAGGTCAAGTTTTAGGGGGTAAAACTTGAATTTTTTTAAAAAAGACAGCTCCTGCCTACTCGCCTCAACCCAGTTCACCTCCTGGTAAGTTTAGATTCATTTTCTAAGCACTTTCATTTTTTGGTCATTTTGCCAGCTCCAGGTCAAGATGTCTGCAAGCACTAAGCTTGTTGACAAGTTAGAAGGTGTGGAAAACTTTCATGCATGGAAGTATATAATTGCACTCATTCTTGAAGAGAATAACCTTGCAAAATTCATAAAATAAAATGTACCAGAACCAAAAGAAGATGCAACTAAAGAAAAGTACAAGAAGGATATGGTTAGGGTCAAAAGGATCATTGAAGACTCCATTAAAGATCACTTGATACCTTGAGTATCTTCCAAGAATACTCCAAAAGAGATGTTTGATGCTCTAACCAGAATGTATGAAGGAAATAACATCAACCGAAAGATGAACTTGAGAATGCAACTCAAGAATACAAAGATGTAGAAAGGATAATCAATTCAAGACTATTTCTCTAGGGTTACTCATTTCAAAGAACATTTAGAAGAAATTGGAGACAACTTGGATGAATATGAACTCATCATGACAACTCTTAATGGTCTAAAAAGACCTTGAGATTCCTTCATCCAAACTATCTGTGCAAGAGAGGAGAAACTCCAATTTGAAAGTATTTGGGAAGAATGTGTTCAAGAAGAAGCAAGAGTAGCCAACTAAGAAGAAGTAATATTAAGGGATGAAGACCAAGCCCTAGTTGATCATGCTAAAGGAGGAAATAAAATCTATCATTTCCAAAAGGATAACCACCTCCATAAGGAATCTCACTCCCCAAAGAGATTCACCCACTTCCATAAAGAATCTCATCCTCCAAGGAGATTCTAGAAATATCAGAAGGGTCAAAGAAGAGAAAAAGATTTCTCCTCTTATCAATGTTAGCATCGTGATAAGATGGGACACATTGCTAAAAAATTTCTTGCCAGAAGAGAAGAATACAAGAAGATAAATAACAAAAGACATCATGCCCATGCATTCAAAGATGATGAGCCACCCACAAAGTTGTCTAAAGAAGAAATTGAAGATTATGTTTTATTTTCCACCCTCTCAGGATTTGTGACACCCAGAGAGGATACTTGGATCACAGATAGTGGTGCCTATAAGAACATGACAGGTCAGAGAGACATTCTCTTTAGCCTTACAGAAAAGAAATTTCCCAAGAAAGTTACACTCGAAGATGACTACCAGTACCCTATCAAAGGAGTGGGAGAATACACCTACAAACTTGATTTAGGGACCCCGATAAGAAAGATGGATGTACTATATGTACCAGGTTTGAAAAAGAACTTACTTTCTATCTCAAATTTATATAATAAAGGTTTCAAGGTTGCATTCATAGATAGTGAAGTTCTTATGTGGCCTAAACGAAAAACCATAGAAGATGCAATTGTTATTAGAACAAAAGAAGGTGGCTTGTATAAGTTAAAAGCTCACTCAGATGCAACCTTGACTCACTCCACTGAGAGTCCATGTGAAATTTGGCATAGAAGACTAGCTCACATTAACTACAAATCCTTACCATATGTAAGCAAGTTAGTTACAGGTTTACCAGAATTCAAGGTTGATCATGAAGGTGTGTGCAAGGGATGTGCACAAGGAAAGAACATAAAGAATCCTTTCCCAAAGAGAGACAGTAAAGAAAAAGGAATATTGGAGCTCATACACTCAGATCTATGTGGTCCAATTCCATCAACCTCTCTAAGTGGGTATGTATACTATGTATCATTTATTGATGATTATTCTCGCAAGACTTGGGTTTATTTCTTGAAATCAAAAGATGAAGTATTTGGAAAATTCAAGGAATTCAAAGCCTTGATAGAAAATCTCTCTGAAAGAAAAATCAAGATACCCAAGTTAGATAATGGAGGAGAATACACCTCAAAATAATTTGTAAGTTTTTGTAGATATTTCGGGATTAAGAGGGAGCTCACCACTCCCTATAATCCTCAGCAAAATGGTGTAGAAGAAAGAAAGAATATAAAATAATGGAAGCAGTGAAGACTATGATCCACGATCAAGATCTTCCAATGCACTTATGGGATGAAGCAACAAGAGAAACATTTTATGTCCAAAACATATTATCCCATAGTGTAGTTGGATTCAAAACCCCCGAAGAAATGTTCTCCGGAAAGAAGCCAGAAGTAAGCCATCTCAAAATATTTGGTTGTCCAGTGTTTGTACACATTCCGAAAGAAAGGATAACTAAGATGGACCCTTCAGAAAATAAGGGAATATTTGTTGGATACTGTAAGGTCTCTAATACCTTCATAATTTACATACCAACTTACCATCATATTTATATCATCAGAGATGTAACCTTTGATGAATATGAAACACTCAATAAATCAAGGAGATGCCAGCTTGAAGAAGTATATGAAGAAGAACATGTTTCTCCCAGAGTTGTAGATCCAGTGAAGGAAGTTGTAGTTACCCCTAATGATGATATTCTAGAAGATCATGATATGATAGAATCTCAAGAACCTCCCCAAATGATGATTTCTCACAAGAGAAAGCCAGCTTGGGAAAGGGAACTTATTCAATATGGAGAGAAGTATGGTGCCCTAGAAGGAACCGCGAGACAAATAAAGAAACCTAAGACATTCTCCAGTTATATGGCCTTGATGTGTGATCTCATAGAAAATGAACCTACTTTCTTTGAAGAATCCATTCAGAAGAAAGAATGGGTGGATGTCATGATAGAAGAACACCAATCCATTATAAAGAATGATGTATGGGAAATAGTTCCCAGACCGAAGAACAAAGATGTGGTATCTTCCAAATGGATATACAAGATAAAACATGTTGCAGACGGAAGTATTGAAAAACATAAAGAAATATTTGTAGCTCGTGGAGTTTCTCAAAAGGAAGGCATTGATTATGAAGAGACGTTTTCTCCTGTAGTTAGATACACTTCTATCAGAACCATCATAGCTCTTGCAACCAAGATGAAGTGGAATTTACACCAGATGGATGTGAAAACAACTTTCTTAAATGGTGTTATTGAAGAAGAAGTGTATATAGAACAACCACAAGGGTTTGAAGTTGAAGGATCCATATCTATTGAAGCAAGCTGCCAGAGCTTGGTATGGAAGAATTGATAGATTCCTGATGAGCTTGGGCTTTACCAAGAGTAAATATGAATCTAAGATTTACTTCAAGGTTATGAATGATGAGATAATTATATTGTTGTTGTATGTGGATGAATTATTCTTAATAGGAGAAGAAAATATCATCACAATTTTTAAGAAGAAGCTCCCTGTATAATTTGAGATGAAAGACCTAGGCCTGATGCATTATTTATTAGGTATTGAAGTTTGGAAGAGCCCAAAGAATATCTTTCTTAACCAAGGGAAGTATGTAGTTGAAATACTGAAGAGGTTTGACATGTTGGATTGCAAATCCATGAACACACCCATGAAAACAAAGTTGAAGCTCCTAGTTGATACTTCGTCAGAATTAGTTGATGCTACTCTATACATACAAATTATTGGTTCGTTGATGTATTTGATAAATACCAGGCCCGATATATGATTTGTTGTGAACACCTTGAGTCAATATCTGGTAGATCCCAAATGTGTTCACCTTGTAGCTGCAAAACATGTGATGAGATACCTTAAGGGTATGTTGGAATATGGTCTCTGTTATACTGGAGATCATGACTTCAGAATGGTTGGTTATACTGATTCAGATTGGGCTGGAAGTGTTTCTTCTAGAAATATCACTTTAGGATGTTGTTTCAATATGGGGTCAACCATGACTTCATGGAAAATTAGGAAGAAATCCAGTATTACTCTCAGCACGCCAGAAGAGAAATACATTGCAGCATGTTCCACCAGTTATGAAGCCATATGGCTTCGGAAGTTGTTGACAGGTCTATTCGATATGGAGATGGAAGCCATCATGATTCTATGTGATAACCATATTTTCATAAAGATGACGGAGAACCCAGTGTTCCATAACAAGTTGAAGCACATAGAAATCTGGTATCACTACATTTGTGATATGGTGTAGAGAGGAGATGTAAAGCTCCAATATGTTGGAACAGATGAGCAAGTTTCAAATGTGTTGACCAAGCCTTTATCTTGTGTAAAGTTTGAATACTTTCGAGACAATCTTGATATAGTCCGAAATGATCTCCATCGAAAGGGGGAGTGATGTTGATGATACTATGGTATCCTGACCAACAACGGGTAGCTTAGTTAGGATTTTATATCCTAGGGGACTGATCATCCCTGGACAAATCCCGAAGGTCCAGTAAGGACGGTCTATCAGAGTACCTATGCATGTATATGCTAGTTGTGCTCAGTAGTGGTAGCTCCGTTAGGATTTTATATCCTAGGGAAAAAAATTATTCCTGGGTAGATACATAAGGTTTGGTAAGGACGGTCTGTCAGAGTACCACGTGGTATCTCTGTTAGGATTTTTATATCTTATGGAATCTTATGATTCCTAGGCAAATCCCAAAGGTTCGGTAAGGATGACCTGTCAGAGTACCAAAAAATTTTGTTGTTTCACCTGCCTCATTTTGTTGTTATATGATGATTATGTTGTTATCTCAACCTAGTGCTGATGATGTTGTTGTATCAGCCTTGTGATGTTGTTGATAATGTTGTTTCAACCTCATGTTGTTGTTGATGATGCTGTATCAGCCTCGTGTTGTTG